>CAIGQQ010014769.1:2455128-2473634 GCA_903798035.1 Danio albolineatus
GCCTCCTGACCCACTGGAGTTGAACGAACTGCCAGTGCCTCCTGTACCTAAGCCTCCTGACCCACGGGGGTTACATGAACTGCCATTATCTCCTGAACCAAAGCCTCCAGACATACCCGTGTACCAAGTTCCAAGCCCTTCGCAGCTCCACGCTCCAGGCCCTCCACAGCTCCACGATCCAGGCCCTCCGCAGCTCCATGCTCCAGGCCCTCCGCAGCTCCACGCTCCAGGCCCTCCGCAGCTCCACGCTCCAGGCCTTCCGCAGCTCCACGCTCCAGGCCCTCTGCAGCTCTACGCTCCAGGCCCTCCGCAGCTCCACGCTCCAGGCCTTCCACAGCTCCATGGTCCTGGCCCTCCCTCCCTCCCCCTTTTCCACCTCCCGCCTGAACTGTATTAGAAGTGTCTGGAAGCCACTCCTAGAGGGGGGGGTTCTGTAACGCCACGCCAGCAGAGGGAGCCCTCGCCCGACCACTGTCTCAGCTCCGCTCCCTCTGCACTCACTTCCTGTTTGTTTAATATTTAAGGAAGAGCTCAGGCCATGCTTCGGGGCGAAGTATTGCCAGTTCCACTGCCTTACCAAGCGTATCCTTACCATTGTATTTGTCTTGTTGTTATGATCTTTGCCTGCCTTTTGACCACTGCTTCTTTGGATTTTGGACTCTGCTTTGTCGCTTGGATTGGACTGTTTTTCTGTTGCCAACTATCTGCCTGTTAATCGATTATGTCTTTGCCTCATCCTTAAAATAAACCTTGCACATGGATCCTAACTTCGCCTCAGCCTCCACGTTACAGATTGGTCACGATTTGAAGTATGCAACATTATGAAGCTGCAGGCATGGAGACCCAACTACACGCTCAGACCTGCCCACTCGGACCACTTCCAGCCCAAGGATTAGGGTTAGCGTCATGTGTCCTACACATGCTAGAAAGTGCCAAGAAGGTCTCGCTGCAGTCTGTAATCATGATGACGGCCACTAATGCCGAGTTCAGACTGCATGATTTTCAAAGTAGTTGTGTCACAGATGTTTTCACACTGCATGACTATCTGGGGTAGTGTTCTGTCGGTGAAGTGTTTACACTGCAAGATGGATCGGCGACAGGGAGTTTCACACTGCATGACTTAAAAATGGAAGAATCGCCGACGTCTCGCAACCAAACACATGTGAGAAGTGGCATATAAACAACACAAGTTCACGTAGTGTTGTTTTGTTATTAACGACATAATGAGAAAGAAGCCTTTATTGGGGTAGAAAATGTACTCATTTTGCTCACCTGGCTTTGAAGGGAACTATAGCAGTTTCTCCTCAACTTTGTTTCCTTTTTCGACCCGGTTGTGATATTGCTCAGATGACAAGTCAAACAGACACGGGGGCTCCTGCCAAATTTTCACTAGTTTTTACTCCATTTCTTGGGTCCAAATGAACTGAAAATGATCACTTTTATCTTCTCCCCCAACCTCCCGCTGGCCTGCAGAGACCCATACTAGTGGATGCTGCTCTCTCATTGGCTGTAGGTAATCGCCAGTGTTATTTTCAATCGGAACACATTTCACATGGCATGATTTAAATCGCTGACAGGTCCAGATATACCTCACGGACATCGGCAACTTGTCTGCAATTCTCTCAGATGGCGTCTTTGATAGTTCACACTGTGTGATTGTTGCTCATATGAACGAGCACCGATTTGCCTGTGATTGCAGGCATTTGTTGGCGATTTCTCAAAACCTGTCGGCGAGTCAAAATTAGGGGCTAAAATTATGCAGTCTGAACTTAGCATAAGGTAACGCCCATATTAAGGTGACAGTTGGGCTTAGAGTTGGAGGAGGTGCAGGCGATTGTCTATGACTAGGCCCACACGGAATCTGCGCGCGCAGAATTCTGCAGATTTCCGCAGATTTTTCGCCCATCATTGATTCTGTTTATTTACTGGTGTAAATGTGTGTAAAAGTATATTTAATCAGTTTTCAAATTAATTTCAGAAATAATATTGACTAATATGAAAATATACATGTGATTTATTTACAATACAGTTTGTAAAGTACTATTTTCTGTGTTTTAGTAGAGATTTTATATGAGAGACCTGCTTTGTTTACCAAATAAAGTGGATCTAATTAGATTCGCATTGTAAACATTAAATAAATGTTAAAAAGGTATTACTTTTTATTCCATATATTAAGATTTAAGTTATGATACTCCCAAAATCATTCCGCATAAATCTGCAGATTTTTAACAAAATACTCCGCAGAAATAGCTAAAAATGTCCGCAGATTCCGTCTGGCCCTATCTATGACATAGTGGACCTGGTTTACTATGTCATCAAGCTGTGGGCTGCAGCATGGACTGTCTCGAAAGTGCTTGTCTGAGCATGCAGTTGGGTCTCCGGACCTGCCGCTTCACCTGACCCAACAGCAGGTGGCATTGTCTGAGGCCCCGTTTACACTGTTAGGTCTTGATGCCCATGCCCATGTTGCCTATGTCTGATTAGTTTGCCAGTCCGTTTACATGTTCTTTCAATTGTGACCCGTATCCGATTCACGTGTTTACACTTGCCATACAATATATGATGTTACGCACGTGTAAAGGCAGGTTCTAGCATCTGCGTCACACTACCCAACATTGAATAAATTGTCCTGCTTTTAGCACTGTGAAATATGCAAACTTGGCCCAACTTTAAAATGATTTTGAGGCAAAGGAGGAGGAAAAGGGCCATTATTGCAGCTTGTACTATGGTTTATATATGGTGTCCTCCACTGACTTATCTCCCTACAGGGCAAGAAGGCAGGTAACTTCTGCTGTTGACCACTGACCACTTTCCTCCTCCATGTTTCCGCTGTTGTTATATACCGTGTCGGCGTCTCCACACACACTCTTCCTTCTATGCATTTAACCGTGGAGAAGTACCACATTGCCACAAGTTTAATGACTTACAAAACGGACCGCCTCAATAAATCTGATCTGCCTGTTTACATGATAGTTGCATTGTCACCAGTGTTGGGTGTAACGCGTTACTGTAATTAAATTACTTTTCCACTGAAAATGAAAAGTAACGAATTACTGTTCATTTTTAGGTATTTTAATTACAGTTACTTATAATGTACCTGCGTTACATTGTAAAATAATTAAACTCGCTGAATAATCTTACACAATTTTATTAATTTATGTTATAAAGGTAAAAGTAAACTCTGGCGCTTTAAAATCATCGTAGTGCAGATGCATGTGATAGCGCCGCGCGCCAGTTTGCTGCTAGTCATAAAGCGGAAGATGTCGGACTCAGCTGAAGCGAGTGGCTGTTTTACGAAATGAAAATATTCCCAGAAAAGAACCTTACAGTATTAGTCAATTTATTTTTCCTCATTGCGCGCCTGCGTGCTGTAGCGCGCGGCTTTTTCAAGGCGATCGCGCACCTTACATGGGCGGGTTAATGAAGAATACTATGAGAAAGGCTAGGATAACTACGCAGATGTGACAGAGGGAGTCGGTGAATTTAACATGACTGATGCTGCTCTGTTTACAGAGTAATAAGACACCTTTTGCTCAATCGGATCACAGGTAAACAAGAGAGACACAATCCAGTTCAAAAACATGCCGTATAAATCTTAAGCCTTTTGTCCACTTCCGATCATACTGCACGGGCTTTCATTCTAATACCGCTAAAAATAATGCTTTTTTTGTAAAGATTGCATGATCCTGCCTGATCGACAGATATGCAGAATAATATTTAAGAAGGTTACATTGCATACTAAAAATTATTATGCATGTAATTATTATAGATTTTTTTTAAATAGAATATAATAAAGATGATTCAGAAAACTAAAAGGCTAAACTATTTCATGTTTGACTCATATGTTTTATCTAAGTATTTATTATTTACAGAGTTAAATTTTTATTATTTGTCCACTCAAGGTTTATAGGGATTTCAAGAAGTATTTCGTTAAGTTACTTATTAAGTAATTAAGTTACTTTTCAGACACAGTAATTAGAAAAGTATTTTAAATACAATATTGATTAAGTAATTAGTAATTAGTAATCAATTACTTTTTTAAAGTAACTTACCCAACACTGATTGTCACAAATCACATATAGATTTATTTCCACATATGAAGGAGGCCTGAAACCCATCTCTGAATATCAGAATGCACGTTTTTTTTCCGTGTTTACATGGTCATAGAACAGATCCAGTCTGCGTCACATACAGTGTGAGCAAAAAAAAATCAGAATTGGGTCACATTTAACTAGCAGTGCAAACGGGGCCTGAGAAAACAATAGGTCTGAAAGTGCTGGTGTGAGCATACAGTGTGCAGGTCTGAGCATACAGTTGGGTCTCCGGGCCTGCAGCTTCACCCTACTCAAAGTATGAGGTCACTTAAAAAAAAAAAATGTTGATCCTTTTAAGGCAAAAGTGACAAGCCCTAAATTAGTTTATTAGTTTTATATCTTTTAAACACACATTTTGTCACTGTTTTGGAGCAGACTAGCTTATAGATGTCTTAAAATCTAAAAATACTGATACTAACATCTAAAAAAATTATATTTTAATTTCATGGGACCTTTAAATGGGACCATAGTAATCAAAACCATTCATTTGCTATGGCAACACTAAGAATTGAGAATAAAATAAGCCTCATTTTTGTATTTTCATTTATTTATTCATTTATGTAAAATCATTATACAACTTTTTATAAAAAATAAGTTTTTTTTCCCCTTTGGTTTGCTATTTTTCAGGTGGTCAAGTGTTTGTGTGGTTCAGAATTTTTTACTGCACTCTGGTGGGCTTTGGGCCATGGTGTTGCCATAGCGATGGAATAATTTTATTTAATTTGGATTGTTTTTTAATGGAAGTCATTTAAAAAAAATGAAAAAACCCAAACAACAGCAATTATTGCCTCAAAACGACCCTTTTATTCTTCTGAAACAAAGCTGTTGTGGTTATGAACTAATTGCATATTGTTACCGGATGCCTGTTTGTCGCTGTGTTGCTCTTTGTCTCATGAGAGAGATGAGTCTCTACTGGTGATAAACACACTCATTTGGACATGATTGGCAGACACACATACATGCTCAACACACACTCATAAAGCATTATGGTAATTTTTATTGTATCTAAATTGCCCCTAATTATGCTCTTTTGAATATACAGTAACCGCTTATGCAGTGTGTAATGTAGCCGTTTGTGAATCTAAAAGGTCTGCAAAGTTTTAAAGATCAAAGTGCGTGATAATTAAAAGTTGTGTTTTATTTTAATGACAGACATGCATATGGTTTAAAGACACAGTTGCACTCAGGGAAAATCCAAGTCCACTTTTTCATATTTAATGATGGAAAAAATGCATGTCAAAGCTGGAAAAATGCTTGTCAAAGTCAAATTGAAAGCTTTTAAAGACAATTATAAAGTAAACTACACTACACTACCATTTTTGGGTCTGACGAGACCACTTTTAGCTTAGCTTAGCATAGATCATCTGCTTACTTCTTGATCAAATAGATACGGTTGTTCTGTGTGTGACTCTAAAGAGTCTGCACAGTTTTAAAGATAAAAATGTGAGATAATTAAAAGTTATTGTGTTTTATCTTAACAATTTAAGCGCATATGGTTTAAAAATCCATGTTTTTCTTTTCTTTTATGTTGTTTATTTTCTGTTGGACAAAAAGGGTTGCCTCTGTTTTCTTAATAGATGTATTTTGGGTGTAATGTGGTATAAAACAATCAGAGTCTCATCTGCTATTCCATTTTAAAGCCAGTTAAACACTTATGCTCAATGTTTACATGGTGTCTGTTGCCTCATAACAAACACGCGTGACAAATTTCACAATACAGCTCATACGAAAGGGGGTTCAGGTGTCACGTAATGTAACGTGCATTTATATAGCACATTTATTGTATATGGCCATACACCAAAGCGCTACACAATCATGAAATGTGGGGGTCTCTCTCCACACCAATGTCCAGCATCCACTTAGATGATGCGACAGCAGCCACGGGACAACGCCACCTGAGCGCTCACCACACACCAGCTATTGGTGGAGTGGAGAGACAGTCATAGCGCCAACCTGATGGATGGAGATGATTGGGGTAAGGACCAACGGAGGGAATTTGGCCAGGACACCAAGGTTACAACCCTACTCTTTATGAAAAATGCCATTGGACTTTAAATGACCACAAAAGGTCAGGACCTCAGTTTAAAGTCTCATCCAAAAGACGCCACTCCCTGACAGTATGGTGTCCCCATCACTTTACAGGGCATTAGGACTCACACAGACCGCAGGTTGAGCGCTCCCTGCTGGCCTCACTAACAGCATTTCCAACATCAACTTAGTTTTCCCATGTGGTCTCCCATCCAGTTACTGACCAGTCTCGGTCCTGTTTAGCTACAGTAATAACTGGTAGCAATAAGCTGCAAGGTGATATGGTGAAAGAGCACCCCCACCCCCCACTTATATAGTCCAGAATTTGGTCCCATTTTTGACAGTATGCCATGATAAATTGTGAAAATAACTGATAGAAGATGACTTTGAGACTAATTTAATTTTTAATTATTTACATGGACAAATCCTGACTGAGGAAATGAGCTGGCCAGTTAGTTATTTTCCTATCGGCTACAGTTTTTAACTTAAATTTAAATTTATTGTTTTATTTTTTTATATGATGGATGATAATAAATTTGTATTTTAAAAATAAGTTTTTGTATTTCTTCATTTCAAATTTTTTATTTATTTTTTATAAAACTGTAATAACTTATAGGTTAAATGCACATTTGTAAATAAACACTCCGTGGTAAAATAGTATGGTAAGCATTTTGACAAAATTTTTGTTCCATCAAAAAGTGTGGTAATGATCACCATATGACAAGCTAGGGCAAAGATCAGAGATTAAAATGTTACTAAAATGCAGTATTTGAATTTAAAAGAAAATGACTGCAAAAAAGGTCCACTTTTTGATAAAAAGGAACCCCTTTCAATAGGCTGGCTACGTGCATGCAATATACATTTAAACAGACTTCATGGCTCTTCACTGTGGTGCTGAATAAATGTATAATTCTTCTATTCACAATCCTTGCCAAAAATCATCCAGAGTCTCATCTATCATTCCCTATGAATGCCGGTTAAACACTTACAGTAAACGTTAACATGACGTGTGTTGCCTCATTACAAACATGTGGCAAATTTCACAATATACGCGTTAAACTAACAAAACAACATTTAAACAGACTTCATGCCTCTTCGCTGTGGCGCTGAATAAATCTATAATCCTTAAATTTAAAATCCTTGCTATAATCCAATCACAGTCTCTTCTCCCATTCCCCTTTAAAGCCAACTAAACACTTATACTCGAAGTTTACATGGATTTTGTTGCCTCATTACAAACATATGAGCAAAAATTCACAATTTACATGTTAAATAACAGACGATACATTTAGACAGATTCTACACCTCCTCTGGGTGGCTCTGAATAAATTAGCAATCCTTATATTTATAATCATTACATGCTATAAATAAACCAAATAGAGTGTCATCTCCCATTCCATTTAAAAAGCCAGTTAAACAATTATCCTCAGTGTTTACATGGTGTTTGTTGCCGCGTTACAAACATACGTGGCAAATTTCACAATATACACATTAAACTACACAAATAAACTGTACACTTAAACAGATTTTATGCCTCTTTGGCGTGGCGCTGAATAAATTTATAATCCTTATATTTATAATCCTTATATGCCATAAATAAACCAGTCATAGTTCCCTTCAAAAGCCGGTGAAACACTTATAGTCAGCGTTAACATGGTGTTTGTTGCACTGAAATAAAGCATTCATTAGATTTACTAATTTTTTTTAAGATAGGTGGTTGAAAACAATTTATATGGGCTGAATTTAAACAATAAACATACATTTAGTAATGTTTAACTCAATTTGTTTGTTTAAAATCAGCCCATATAGATAGTTTGAAACCACTTACCTTAAAAAATTGAGTAAATCCAATAAATCATTGTTTTTAGTGTGCCTCATTACAATCATACATGGCGAATAAACATTAAAACACACATTTAAACCGATTTTATGACACTTATAGTAAAATTTTTGATCCTTACATCCTGCATTTTGCTTCCTGACGACTAGCTGCGAACACTATATATGAATAATGAGAATGTGCGATGACCTTTGGCGTGTGGCGAGCAGCTCATTGTGTTTAGAGGTTAACAGGTTTCATGCTACGCTCACAGAATAAAGAACAAGCTCGTCTCAGCAGGAGCAGAAAACATCATCAATCTCCAGAGCAGCAAACTCATGTGCTCCTTTTACACCGAACCACCAGAAGCTACAGTCAAATATATGAATGTAACTTTTAAATTATTTTACATTCTGATTATAGCTAGTCTTCAACTTTAGACTTTTTAACTGGCAGCTGATTCTGGGTATTGTAGAGTGTGAAATCGTGTGTTCTTGTGGGTTTGTTACATTTAGTAAAAGGCTTTCTGCATATTGTAAAAACTGTAACATGTTTTAAACAGAAATAACTATGGTGGCCGAGAGAGCTTAACATGCTACAATTTAAGAAAGCACATGCAATAACAAAAAACACCAGCAAATTAAGAAACGATCTTCATCAATTTGACAGCACACCTGTTGCAAATTCTCACAACACAGACGATCTGTTAAAAAAAATTATTGACTAAAATCTAGAACTATAAACTAAAAAAACTATTAACTAAAATCAACTAACTATATTTAAAAAATACATTGATGTGAATAAGGCCATATGGATAAAAGTATACATTTTTATCCACATATTTGTCAAAAGTGGGTTTTTGTTAAGGGTATACTTTGAGGAATTTTTTTTTTATTTAAAATTGTTTTACATTACAAAGTATACACGTAAAAAGTATAGAAATGTAAGAGTATATCAACTATAGTGACAGTTTAAACATTTAATTAAAATATTAATACATAAAAAATATGTTTAAAGAAATTAAAATCTATCTAGATCTATCTATAAAACAAAATTCCACTTCTAAATTCTAAAAAAGTAATACAACTTTTAAATAAATTAACTTTTCAAAATATTCTACAAATTCGAATATCGATAAATATTATACATCCCTCTGTAAAATATATATATTCTTCTAAACTTATACATTTGAAAGCTTTTGTTTTATAATTGTAAAAGTGTCTAAAGTCTTGCATATTAAACCATAGATATATATATACATATCGCATACAGACCCTGAGCATGCGTCAATAGCGCCGCCACATTTGTACAGTACCCCAGGACAAAAGTCATTCAACTAACGGCATTGTGAAGATGCTAGACTTTTGTGATGCGTACAGTAACGAGCATCACCAAACACAAAGGCAGAACATTTCATAGGTAAGATTTAGGTTTTTTTTTTTACATTTTGTATGTCACAAACTTTTGTGCTCAACAAGTAACGTTATTGATGATCTCTTACTGCACTGACCATAAGGGAAAGTAGCACCAACTTGCACAAAATTCTAGGCTTATGCTAGTTTTGTTGAATAAAATCAGCAAACGATGTAATAAGACAACAAGATGCTGTGGTGCTAGAAACTTGTATTATTGTTGGCTAACTGAACAAGTCGTTCATAAGGGGATTTCATTCACAAACGAATCGCTCCCTCCGTTAGAATTAGAAGTGAAAGCAGAAGAGATTAGATCAAATTTAACAGGAGGATAATACATTTCCATGCACACAAACACACACTCTTAGTCTGCAATGTCCATGCCGTCACTTATTCATCGATGTAGAAAAGTGATATGAAATTATATTTTTCGTAAATTAAAAAAACATATTAGAATACTGACCACCAAGAAAACTCCAGATCATAGATATATGTATATATGAAAAAAACAGCTTAAACCAGTCTGAACTGGTTGGCTGGTTTTATCTGGTCAACCAGCCTGGTTTTAGAGGGGTTTTGTCCATTTCCAGCCTGGTCTTAGCTGGTCAGGCTGGAAAATGACCAGCTAAAAACAACTTGATCAACCTGGTTTAAGCAGGTCAAGCTGGTTTTAGCTGGTCATTTCCGCTACAGTGGGTTATTCACGGTAATATGTAATATATTTAATTAGGATGTGTGTTAACTGCATTTAAAAACAGTGTCTTTTAAATGCATACATGCAATTACATAAGTGAGTATATTATATTATTATGTGCATTACACATTGTCACTTTTTATCTAAATATTACTTACTTATTGTCAGTATATACAAACTAATCTATCTGTGGGCTTGATTATCATGAACATTTGGTCTGTTTCCTGTTCGGCTTATAAAAGTTGCCAGGCAGGATTTCTGTGTTGTGGAAACCCGAGGTCAGGTTGCCAGCACTGTCAGAGCTTTCTCTTCATTCAGCTGTTTAACATGCCTGACAGGAGCTCAGAAACCTTCAGCCTCATGCAAAACTCAGAGAAACCACAGAATGATCCCGCAGGAGTACAGGTAAATGACCTACTGCTGATCTCAGAACAGATCTTCACATACAGAAGTCATAAAGAAATTATGATCATCACTATCTACTGGCTCTAATGAAACTCAGTATATGTGCTCATATTTTTGGATGAGTATGTGTAGTTTATATCTATATATTTCTTTTTAGAAATACAGAAGCGGGTAACACTTGATTTAAAGGGGTTGTTACAGTATAAGACATGGCAGCTTTATTATATCTACACATGTCGTAAATATGGAGATTTTATGCATCCTTATGAAAACTGTCTTAAGTGTCATTTTATGTTAATTTATGTCTTTTTTATGCACATTTTTTGAGCTGTCTTTGTTATGAAATCTTGGAATTACCAAGAATCATAAATTTGTCATAAACATGATTGTCATAACGTCATTTTAACTGTGTAGTGAATATTTTTCTGATCACTGTTTTTTCAATGTAACAAACTCAACTTTTAATTGAAATGTCTCATTAAAAGTATCAATACGCTGTAAAAAATGTATGTGTATATATATATATATATATATGAGCAATTGCAGCGTTATGGATGTGACATTTGCAGTAAACAAAATAAAATAAATTCACATAGAAAGTATACATTGATATTATATTGAAGCAACTGTTTAGAATTTCCAAAACAACTAAACAGGAAGTTAAGGGACCAGAAAAATATCAATCTGTAAACATTTTTTATAGTTTATATGTGGAAGATAAACATGCGTTATGGATGTGACAAAAAAGTCTGCAGGTTTGCAGTATACATTGTAACATACTTTGCAGAAGTTCTGTGAATCAAGCTACACAACCCAAAAGAAACAATGCTAATCAAGAGGATAAGAGTGGGCTCTCTATAGAACAAACATTATTGATTTTAATTTATTCTACATTTTTGCATTTATGAGGGAAAAGCTTCGTTATGGATGTGACATCTCTGTGTTATGGATGTGACGGATGTGAAATTTCCACTTGTGTGACTTTTGTAAATCAAATACAATTGTTTGAAAACATTGGCAGAAACATTTTTGAGTATTTTTAAGGCACTGTAAAATACAAGCCTACACAAAAAATGTAGAAGCTGTTTTACTATTTTGGCGAATACTTAATTTGTTTTATTGGCAAGGTTGACATTAGCATTGAATTGCTCATATATATATATATATATATATATATATATATATATATATATAGGACTGGGCGATTTGTCCTAAAATTATCTCAATTGATTGAACGATTATTTAATTAATAAACTAATTTATGCTTTGCCCTTATGGTTCACATACAAGTTTTGTATAGTAAAAATGCTCACTTTGAATGAAGAATGCATTATTAGATTTTAAAATAGTTGACGGAAACACACACTACTACAGGCATACTCAACCATGAACAGCACTTGATAATTACAGGCAGGTGTGTTTGATATGGGTTGCAACTGAAATCTGCAGGAAAGTAGATCTCCAGAAACAGGGTTGAGCACCCCTGATATCTGTGATTATTTACTGAACATCAGTGTTGAACAACTCTCTTTAGAAATTGTTAATCTGGTTTTCATTTTAATTTCCAATGTTTGTTTGATTTATTTAAAATTGGCAGGATTTACCTTCCATAAAAAAAACAACAGTAAGTTTTTTTTCTAATAAAAAAGTGAAAAGTAAATAACTTGTACTTTTGGAAACAAAATAAAATATTTGTATTGTGCTTCATAAATCAAGGTAAAAAAAAATAAGCAGCGTCTTTTCTAAATAGCTCCTGTATATACTGTAAATATTATTGTATTTTATAACATTATAATATAACAGTGCATGTCATGCATCTTCTAAATAAACCTCCTTCATAGACAGTGATGTAAAGTAAGTAATTACAAATACTCAAACTACTGTAATTGTGTAGTTTTTCTCAGAAATTGAAGTTTACTGAGTAGTTTTAAAAATGTGGACTTTTACTTTCCCTTGAGTACATGTTTAGTGCAGTATCGATACTTTTACTCCACTACTTTCCTTCAACCTGCAGTCACTACTTTATTTCTTTCTTCTCTATGGTCATTGTCTAAAGTAGAAAGATCAGTCCTGTGATTCCTGTCCAATTAAATCACACATAGAAAGTAAATCACATCATACTGAACAACCTCAAGACATGGGCGCTTTATAAATGCAGCAAACCTTTGGGAAACATTAAAAATGGCCAAGAAGATGTACACGCAATGGTCCAGAGACTTTTTATAGACTGCATGTCACTGAAAATGATGGATGTCGACTGTATGATGACTCAAATCACCAAATAGCCTTAAACAATCACTAATGGAACGAATGAAGAATGGAAGGAAGGGCCAAATAAAAGGAAGGACCAAACAAGGAATGGAAGGAAGGATCAAAGAACCAAATAAATGAAGAAGGATTCAAGGAAGGACTTAACAAACTAAGGAAGAAAAGAAGGAACGAACAAACGAATGAACAAAGGACCTAATGAAGGAACAAAAATATGAAAGAAAGAATGCGTGAACAAATGAAGGTAGAAAAGAAGGAAGGACAAAACGAATGAGGGAAGAATTCAAGGAAGGACTGAACAATTTAATGAAGGAAGGAACGAACAAACGAATGAATAAACAAAAGGACCTAATGTAGGAAGGAACAAAAATATGAATGAACGAACGAGTGAACGAAGGAAGGAGGGAACAAACGAATGAATGAAGGAAGGAGAGAACAAAAAATTGAAGGAAGGTTGGAAGGAACAAACGAAAATAGGAGGAATACACCACATGTTGTTTGTGCAGGAATGTGTAAACGTAACATTCTGTAAACGCATCAACTTTTCTACAGTGTAACACTCGCTACTCACTACTCTTGAGTACTTCTAAAAGGTACTTTTTACTTTTTTTACTTTGAGTAATATTTACTACAGATACCTTTACTCTACTAGCACTACATTTTTGGGCAAGTTATGGTACTTTTACTTGAGTATGATTTTTCAGTACTCTTTCCACCACTGCATATAGGATTATAAAAGTTTTACGACAGTTTAATGAACATCCCATTAAAGTAAAGTGTTACCCAGAAGGGTTGCTGACCAACGTCGTGCTCTGTAAATACTGGGACAAACAATAATATACTGGCTTGATAAATGTCATCAAGGCTTACAAATAAGCTGTAGTTACTTGTCTAATTCCAAACCATATAGCTGAAGTAGACAGACAGACTTAGGGTAACATCTCTACTGTATTGTGTTTGGATGTGTCATCAAGCTCTGTTGTTTTTTTCCCCTCAGATAAACATGGATTCCTATGATTTCCCTTCACATGACGCAATCTCTCAGGTCCTTCAGGAGTATCTTCAACTCAAAAGGCCCAAAACTCAGACCATGACACAGTCTGTACCACAGAAAAAGTCCAACTCGCAACTCAACCGAACATTTGATGTACATTCAGCACACAAAAGGTAAATGAGATTGTTGCCAAATATAGGTTAAACCTTGTATTTTCCATGTATTGATGTAAATATTTCCATTTTAGTCCTCCAGTGTCTGATTTAAAAGATGATTCCCATAATGGTGAAGTCAGTGAACATCAAACTAAGGTGAGTAATGAAACTGTAAACAAAACAACCAATGGCAGAAACTCTGAATTCTGGTTGATCTGCTAATCACAACACAGGCTCATAATGAAAACGTACCCCTATATACATTTCTGGAGATCATGAATTACGTGACCATAATTATCATGTTGTACAATTATGTTAAGTACGTATGGCTCTATTTCGTCTTTAAAACGAATGCTACAAGGCAGTATGATGTCGTTCCTTTTCACGCTTACCAGCTGACCGCTTACATCCGTATGAACGGCTTTCCCACTGTTAACGGTTTGTCCAGTGTCTCACCATGTATGACGGGGGACCTGAGACGCAGAGAGGAGTTGACCACGGCAACAGGGTTAAATTCCGGCAAAGAACGGTTCCAGAAAGCGGGTAAGACAAAAACGGAAGCCAAAAAATAAAATAAACAAGTAAATAGCAAGGTGAGAATGTGGTAAAATCTGAAAATGTGGTAAAAATCGGGTGAGGGCTTGTCTTTTCTGGATTTCTTTTTAAAACTGTTGGTTAGGTTTAAAACTGTTGGAAGTAAATGGGTGGGTCAATCAGTGCTTTTGACAACACTATTGGTTAGGTATAGGGAAGGAAGGTGTTAGTCAGTCAGTCAGTCAAGACAGCGGCCTCTGGTGGATTTGTACAAAAAAAAAACTGCAAAATAAAGTACCTCCTGGGACATATTTGGCACTCTCCAGAAATAGCGGTATGTTTTCAGAATGGCTAATTAGGGGGTTGGCAACTCAGAATATCGGCTGAAGTTTAAACTGAGCGTCAGAATGGAGAAAAATATGTGATTTGATGCCTCGTTTCCACTGAGTGGACTTTACTGCGTATGATTCGGTATGGGTCACTCTGATCAGGATTACGTTTCCACTTCTGATAGAACCCAGTCTCATATCATCAAAAAATTGAATTTATCGATATGTGTTCATAATACAAACATGACTATTATGACTATTTATGTCAGAAGGCATTTGTGTGTGTGTGTGTGTGTTCCTCAACATGACTTTTAATCTATTGCAGTGGTTCCCAATTCCAGCTCTCAACAGCCCCTGCGCTGCACATTTTGTGTTTTCCTTAATTAATAGACCGGATTCAGATCATCATCTCATTAACAGAGAGATCTATGAAACTTTGTGTTTTACATGACACTTAAGACATGTTTTATGCTGTCCAGAAATGCATACAAGGGTACATATCATTAAATGAGCCTGGGTTGGCAGAAAGCTGTCCATATGAAGACAAGCAAGTGAGGCTAACACGTTCAGTTATTACCACAAAGATATTTGTGGTATTTATTTGATGTCGGCAAAGAACCATACAAAAATAAATATCTTGTTTCTTGATAAAATGTCCCCATAAGTATCAGTAATGTGAAAAGTAACAAAATTTATTTGCACCATCATACTGCCCCATAGCATTAATTTGGGGCACTGGATGGATATCCAGTGTTCTTCAGCCTCAGAAAATTTGGCCAGAGAAGAAATAGTTGTGCATAACTGAGCCTGGCTTCTCTCAAGGTTTTTTTTCCTTCACTTGCATCAATTGGTGAAGTTTGTTCCTCGCCACTGTTGCCTTTCTTGCTTTGGGACTTGAGGAGCTTCGCATCGATAGATTTGCTCTTCAGTGTTTGGGCTTTCAGCAGTGAACTTCAACTCTAAAAAACTGGACTGACACATTTTCAATTCACAAGAACTTCTATCTTAAGCTGCTTTGACACAGTCTACATTGTAAAAGCGCTATCTAAATAACCATGAATTGAATTGAATTGAATTAATTTTGGTAACACTTTATTTCGATGGTCCATTTGAGTATTAGTAGACTGTCTACTTAATATCTGTTGATACTGACATTCAACAGACATTTACAGACTATAAGAAACTTTGCAAGTACATGTCAACTTACACTAACCCAAACCCTAACCCCAACCTAACAGTCTACTTATAATCTACAGAGAATTAGTTGCAATGTAACTTAAATTCAACAAACGGACCATCAAAATAAAGTGTGACCTTAATTTTACCTAGAAACTGCAGGCAAACGTTTGCTGAAGCATGTTTTTGCAAAACTGTAGCACGAGTCATGTATTTACAATCAGCCTGTGATGAGGAATATCAGTCATGTTGCTATGTCCATGAGTGCTCGGACCTGGTAGAGTATTTTGTCTGCTGAGGCCATATCCAGCATCTTTGTCCTTCATGTACAGATAAACTCCTTGTACAATAAAATTATTGCAATATAATCCAAAAGTAAAAATAGACATAATAAGTAATAATACGTAACAAGACATAATAAAAACATTATTTTAAAAAAAAATCTGATTTGATTTAAAGCCAGTCGACTCATGACTCAATACACTCTTGAATATTCACACCATGACATCGGAATTTAAATAAAAATCTCTCAAGACCATTTTAATGTGACCATCCAGAGTCTGCAGTGTTCAGTCTGCCGTATAAGTGTTTGATGATGGAAAAACAGTATTGGCTTTTCTCTTTTCATCACAAAGCACCTCTCAGAGAAAGACTGTGAGAAGTCAGGCTGTATGTGATCACAAATTTGATTGTTTGGAGCAACACTACAGGCGATGCAGGGCCTCCGTCTATGGGGACCAATCTCTCTCTCCATTCACTCCTTCAATGGGTTCAGATGATTCCTCCGTCTCCACCCCTCCGCGGTCCCCATCTCATCACCCATCATCATTCTCACCTTGCATGTGTGCCCTTTCAATTAAGTGCTCAATTTCTTTCAGACGACCCCAGGGAGCCACGAGCACACTGGCCCAGATTGGAATAGTCTAATCGGTCTTTCTTCCACCCCTCCCGTTTTTGCACACCGACCCCCCACACGACTCTCCGACGGGGCCCTTCCTACACACAGTGACCCCCGAGTGAAAAGCAGACGCCTCTGCAGGATGTTACATGACGGGCGACATATGACTAACACAATGGCATGAAAGGATTTCTGGAAGTGTGGCACATCCCACAATGCCCCTGGCCTGCAGTCTGTTTATTATAATGCTAATGTCTCAATGCTATTGTTCAATCAATGAACTATATGCAATAAAGACATGTTGACAAATGTAGATGTGCCAAAAGGACCACACGCTAGTGTTATATTGACTTTGTTACATTTTGTTCAACAAAACATTTAGTTGCATGGGCTTAACTGAAATTAAATTGTTATTAAATTGTTATACATTAGCCTTAATTGATATTGAATAAATTTAAGAGTGTTTTAGGTCCTCCTAAGTAGGAGACAAGCATGTTTTTACATGTATTTTTTTTATTTCTTCTATTGTCTTTGTTCTATTTGTTCAATTGCCCTAAAGGAGCAGGTGATCTGCCACAATGCAAACCAGTTAGCATAATATCTTTGAAGCACAATCCCTCCCCTGTCGTCCAAAGCCACGCCTCCTGAATCACAAACATGTGCACCTTAAAAATGACAGCAGACAACCCACTCTCAGGCTCTGTGCTAAAACAACACTGCTTAGTGGTTGGCCGGTGGCATGCAGGAATTACACTTATTACTAAGGCATATATGCTATTTCAGGCCTAATGTTCAGAGTAGCATGGTAAACAACATAGGGAGCGCGTCACAGGCTGTCATCGTTCAGAAATGAACCAATGTGATCTGAATATAAAAGCAACTTCACCTCAGTAAAGCAGGCTAGGCGGAATAGCGCTAATGACATGATCGATGCTGTAAAAGGTCCCTTATGAAACTGAAAATAGTCAAATCAATCGTTTGCTGGATGATTTCAGTGGCTGAACAACACTTCTGTGCATATAACCCATTCGCAACAACACAATCTACATCAGCTTTGCGTGATTAAAAGAGTTTTAAAACATAACATTACCTGTCTAACAGAAATACTTCAGCCATGGCGTCGTCCTTCCTCCACCATACAAAAGTAACTCTAATATTGATTCAGGATTTTAAAAAGTTTTGATTCAGCATGTTACCTCTCTCTCCCATGTGTGTGCACATGAACACGCAGCACATGTACACACAAATGGCAGAACTGCGTGAACGGGTGCATGGTTGTTCAAATGTGCATTTGCTGACAGATAGCCTGGGCTACTTATCGCAATTATGGAAAATGTCAGCCCGACAATATTTAATTGGATGAAATTTTTTTTGTCTTATGGCTTACCCTGAGTTTATAAATATACATATAAATACATTTAGATCATTTACTTTACAACAAAAAAATAGTTCTGAAGACAATCACCTACTGCACCTTTATTGTTGCATAATACTAGAGTTAAAAAAAGAATTAAGTATATTAGTGAGTAAAAGAAACTACAAACAAGGTTAAAAACGCATATTAGTTACACATGCTATTATTAAGTATGCCTTAAAAACTGTGTGTTATGAAAGTGTACTTAAAAACTGTTATATTGTGTGTTATATACTGTGTATATATATATATATATATATATATATATATATATATATATATATAT
>CAIGQQ010014769.1:2474092-2506291 GCA_903798035.1 Danio albolineatus
ATCCATCTAACGTTCACTTACCTCTGTCTCCTGTCCGCTTCATAACAATTATCTACTGTCATCATGGCAAAGATAAAATAAATCAGTGATTAGAAATGAGTTATTTAAACTATATTGTTTAGAAATCTGTTAAAAAAATTTTATCTCCATTAAATAGAAATTGGGGAAAAAAAATAAACAGGGGGGCTAATAATTCAGGAGGGCTAATAATTCTATTGTATATATATATATTCATTCATTCATTTTCTTGTCGGCTTAGTCCCTTTATTAATCCGGGGTCGCCACAGCGGAAGGATCCGCCAACTTATCCAGCATATGTTTTACGCAGCGGATGCCCTTCCAGCTGCAACCCATCTCTGGGAAATATTGTATATATATATAGTTGTGTGTGTGTTTTTAACTGAAATACAGTCAGTCAGTATATTAATAAAAATATAAAAACACTTTAATTATTTTTGATATACCACACATAAAGTTGAGTACAATTCAGTCGCATTTTAATATTTTTATGTTTTAAATATATAAAATGCATGTTTGCAAATGTAGTAACCTGGTACCTGGTAAAATGCATGTTTGTAATTGCATTTAATAAAATACTTGGCTAAAATATGATTTTAGCCACATCTTTGACTTTAGTTTAATTGACAAAAGCTTGTCTTTTTGAATGTAATACATCTTCACACATCTGTACACACTAAATGTATACACTACTTCTTAAATATTAAGTACAAGTGTTTTTCTCAATAAAACTACTTTTTTTTTCATATGAATGACAAATATTTTAGTTCTATGAATTTGATACCGTCTTCTTTAGGATGTAATTCATCAACCCAAATGACAAAATATCAAAGCAGTTTATAGTAAATTATGTAGTGTTTTTAAAACCATATTAAAGTACTTCAATTAATCTGTTATAGTTATTGTATAGTTGCCAAGGTATATAACACAAAAACTATAGTAATATACTGTAAACAAATGACTCAATTTAAAAAACTACAGTATTGGGTCATTTGTTTATACTACTATAGTTATTCTACTTATGTACATTTATATACTCATACTACAATACACCATAGTTATATTTTTAGTCATATTTATACAGTATTTTTTTTTAAGAAATAGCATATTCAATAGGCCACAGTTGCTTATTTTTCACAAGAATGTGACTATGACAATGAATTCAACTGTGTCTAAGACTTGATACTGTCTGCCTGAACATTTTTGATTCTTGTTAGAGGAGATTCTGAGGAAAAAAATACCTTTCACTTGGTGGATTTCATCCTAATCCCTCTCTCAATCCTTTCTGTGTACACATTTCTCACTCGGCTTTCAGTGTCGGTGTCCGCCAGCATCTACAGTCAGAGGATTGATAAATAAACCACTGAGGCGTTTACAGACTGACAGAAAGTATAACACCGACTGACACACTGTGTGTGTTTATCTCACCTTATTTTAAAAGCATAAAATGAATGTTAATTGGGCAGGTTGCCGGGTTCAGATACGAGTTGATTCCAAACAGATTTGTTTTAGGTCGTTATAGGCCGACTGAACATGTGACTTTGATTCCACCTACTGGCGGCAAACTGTAAATGACACTAAAAGTTGGATGGCCAGTTCACCCTAAAATAAAAATGTACTCACTGTTTACTCACCCTCAATTGATTGCTAACTTTTATGATTTTCTTTCTTCTGTTGAATGTTGAAACCCAACCACTGACTTAGTAGTAATTTGGAAAAACAAATACTTTGGAAGACAGTTGCAGAGGTGGAAAGAGTACTGAAAAGTCATACTCAAGTAAAAGTACCATTACTTGCCCAAAAATGTAGTGCAAGTAGAGTAAAAGTATCTGTGGTAAATATTACTCAAAGTATGAGTAAAAAGTAGACCTTTTAAAAGTACTCAAGATTAGTGAGTAGTGAGTATTACACTGTAGAAAAGTTGATACGTTTACAGAATGTTACGTTTACAAATCCCTGCACAAACAACATGTGGTGTATTTAGGGATCTTCCTATTTTCGTTCGTTCCTTCCAACCTTCCTTCAATTATTTGTTTGTTCTCTCCTTCCTTCATTCATTCATTTGTTCCCTCCTTCCTTCGTTCACTCGTTCATTCGTTCATATTTTTGTTCCTTCCTACATTAGGTACTTTTGTTCATTCGTTCATTTGTCCATTCCTTCCTTTCTTAGGTTGTTCAGTCCTTCCCTGAATTCTTCCTTCATTTGTTTGGTCATTCCTTCTTTCCTCCCTTCATTTGTTCGCTCATTCTTTCTTTCATATTTTTGTTCCTTCCTTCATTAGGTCCTTTGTACATTCATTTGTTCGTTCCTTCTTGCCTTCCTTAGTTTGTTCAGTCCTTCCTTGAATCCTTCCTTCATTTGTTTGGTTCTTCAATCCTTCCATTCCTTGTTCGGTCCTTCTTTTTATTTGGCCCTTCCTTCCATTCTTCATTAGTTCCATTTAGTGATTGTTTATGGCTGTTTGGTGATTTCAGTCGACATCCATCATTTTCAGTGACATGCAGTCTATAAAAAGTCTCTGGATAATTGCGTGTAAAGATTTTGAATATCTTCTTGGAAATTTTTAATGTTTCCCAAAGGTTTGCTGCATTTATAAAGCGCCCATGTCTTGAGGTTGTTCAGTATGATGCAATTTACTTTCTATGTGTGATTTAATTGGACAGGAATCACAGGACTGATCTTTCTACATTAGACAATGATCATAGACAAGAAAGAAATAAAGTAGTGACTGCAGGTTGAAGGAAAGTAGTGGAGTAAAAGTACCAATACTGCAGTAAACATGTACTCAAGGGAAAGTAAAAGTCCACATTTTTTAAACTACCCAGTAAATTACAATTCCTGAGAAAAACTACTCAATTACAGTAGTTTGAGTATTTGTAATTAGTTACTTTACACCACAGTGTTCAACAGAAGAAACTCATGTAGGTTTGAAATAAGGTTGAGTAAATGATGACAGAATTGAAATTTATGGGTGAACTATACCTTTAATATGACAAACTAATAGGGGACATGTCTTTTACCATCTTATTTGTTTTAAAAAATGTTTTCATATTTCCCTTACTTATAACTAGGGCCAGACAGAATCTACAGACATTTTTTGCTAATTCTGTGAGAAATTTTGTTAAAAATCTGCGGATTTATGCAGAATGATTTTGGGAGTATCATATTTAAAACCTTAATATTTGAAATAAAAGTAATAGCTTTTTAACTTGTATTTAATGTTTACAATGTAAATCCAATTAGATTTTTTTTTTAGAAGTCTCTCGTATAAAATCTCTACTAAAAGACAGAAAATAGTACTTTACAAACTGTATTGTAAATAAATCATATGAATATTTTCATATCAGTCAATATTATTACTGAAATTAATTGAAATTCTGCGCGCGCAGATTCTGTGTGGGCCTACTCATAACTTAATATTTCTTTTCAAAAATAAAAACTATATTGTATCTATTTAACAACTTTCATGATTAAATGTGAACTTAATGTTAAATAAATAAATGTCAGTATGTTTTATTGTTATTACTGCATTATGGGGGGGAAAAAATACACTACAAATGTAAATGTAAGATGTAAAAAAAAAAAAAAAAAACTTTTAATATTTCATTGTACTTTTTTTTTTATTGGCCCTCTTTAGAACCTCTTTGTTGTAGTAACTGACACTATTGAGAAATGTATGTTTAATTTAAAAGTAATATATTACAATTTTAAGCCCAGCGAAGATGGGGGAAAAATAAATACATTAAATAAACATCACACTTTATTTTCTATAAAAAGTAAGAAACACGTTTAGTTACTTTTTAAAAAAATTAAAAAATACAAATAAATTTAAAAAATAATACAAGTTTGTAATATTTTACTTTTAAAACTAGCTAAACTTCTCCAACACTGAAATTGATCTTAGGAAAAAGAAACACTGAATATAAAACATATTCTTAGGATGCTTTCACACTTGGTCCGAATGTCTGGTCCAAACCCAAGTTCGATTGTCCCCCTCGGCTGGTTTGTATTCACACTGTTCTGTACAGACGGACAAAATGGAAAGATGTACTCACATCACAGTTGTTCAGCTTTTACTCAATCTTTTTGTAACAAAAACCAAAATACAGAGAGCAACTTATCTACCCCGCACCCCCAAAAACATTTAAAACATTCAAAACATAACGCGATGTCTGCATAAGTCATTTTCAGTGGAGACAAGCAGACATTGTCACTGTGTTTGCACTGGGTCAGTCCCGCTTGTTGCCATGATAGGTGATACACAGACATAGCTAAAGACACAAATGTATGGTACAAAAACAAGTTTGTTGTACTGTTGGCGGTTCACTTCCGTTATTTGGTATGATTGCATTCATATCAGAAGTCAACCGAGCAAGAGTTCAGGCAGACTCGGGTACGGTTCATGGGTGCACACCCGAGTTCAGAAGACAGTGTTAACAATAGTTAAAGGTACCGAACTCTGACGTCAAACGAACCCTAGTGTGAAAGCACCCTTAATATCTTGAAGTACCATGAAATTACTGAACCAACAGTTTCACCACCTGATTTATTATATGTTTAGGGCCTGATTTATGCTTTTAATTCTACTTTGCTTTTATATATTTTAAAAAGGATCTTCTTAATGGAATGGAATTGTTCACATTCGAAATCCATATTCGTAAGTCATTGTCTTTTTAAAATCTCTTTTTATTTCTCCTCCAGGAGCTGGAAAGCTACAGTGCGGCTCTACATAAGATGGC
Source organism: Danio albolineatus (assembly GCA_903798035.1). NCBI lineage: Eukaryota > Metazoa > Chordata > Actinopteri > Cypriniformes > Danionidae > Danio > Danio albolineatus. Next base: position 2,478,851 of record CAIGQQ010014769.1, read on the forward strand.
GGAGGACATGATTGGCCTGCGGTCTCAGATGAGGGTTTTGGAGTCTGAGAACAGTGATCTGCGGCGGGAACTCTCACTGCATCAGGACCTGGGTCGAACGCTGCTGGACGACACTGACCTCGATGTCATGACCAACACTGAGATCGCTGACCGCATCGGTATAATTCCTCAATGTTTTACATCTGAAGGTGCTGGTGATTCTCTTCAGAAACTATTCTTTTATGCTGGTTGAGTCTTTTCACATCCTGGTAGGAATCAGTTGAATTAAGTGGTCCAAATGTATTTATATGATTTAATATTCTGTGAAATGTGTACATTTGGAGCAAGAAAAGTTCGTCCAATCAGAACGTTCGGACATTACGATAGGCTGTCTGTTCTACCTGCCTGGCAAAATCTGTAAAGTTCATACCTCTGCACATCCTGTTTCCGCAGAAAGGATAACATCATTCTTTCATTTTCCTTCGGCTTAGTCCCTATTTCAGAGGTCGCCACAGTGAAATGAACCGCCAACTATGTTTTGAGCAGCGGATGCCTTTCCGAGTGCTCCGGTTTCCCCTGTAAGTCCAAAGACATGCACTATAGGTGAATTGGGTAAGCTAAAATTGTCCGTAGTGTGTGATTGAGTGTGTTTGGATGTTTCCCAGTGATGGGTTGCAGCTGGAAGGGCATCGAACCCCAGATTAATAAAAGGGCTAAGCCGGAAAAAAAAGAATGAATAAATGAATGGATTGCTAGCTGTGACTTTAGCTTAGGATTTGTATACTATTCATGTTTGTAGCTGTACTATACTGTACAGAGCGTTTCCTTTAAGTAATTCTCAAAGTAATCTTCTTAAAGTGTTCTACCTAAGTAATAATTAAGTAATCTTTAGAGCATAAATTGCTAGTTAAATACCTAAAATATAAATAAAAAATAAACCAGCCTGATTAATTAACTAACATATACTGTATGCTAATACTTAGCTATGCTACTTTGTGGTTTTAACAAGTTATTCGAGGATAAACCTAATGGTGAGCATTAGCAAGCTTCTAGCAAAGTGTTTTGAGCAATTCTGGTGTTTATACCAATAACATAATGTAGATTATTACTTAATATTAAATGCTAGCTAAAGTCATCTAACTTAGCAAAGTGTTTAGCTTTTAGCATCTGCTGTAAGGTAGTGCAACATAGCAAATTATTCAGTGATTATAATCACAATTACTGTATAATAGTAAAGTATTAGCAGTACTTAGCATTATGGCAACAGAGTTTTCAATGCTTTTAGCACATACAATAGGAATAATCAAGTTATGCTTTGATAACACGATAGTGTTAGAAAACTTTAAACTTTAAAACTTACTAGCAATACATAGCTTTTGGCAAGCAACCCTAATAGGTTCTGAGTGGATTTTAACATTACTAGACACACTAGACACAACCCTGCAGAAAAAAAACTGCTTAAACCAGCCTAAGCTGGTTGGCTGGTTTTAGCTGGACAACCAGCTGGTTTTAGAGGGGTTTTGGCCATTTCCAGACTGGTTTCCAGCTATTTTCAGCCTGGTATTAGCTGGTCAGGATAAAAAATGACCAGCTAAAACCAGCATAAACCAGCTTAACCAGCCTGGTTTAAGATGGACATAGCTGGCTTTGGCTGGGCATCCAGCCTGGCTAGGCTGGTCAAGCTGGTTTTAGCTGGTTGTCTCCCAGCCTGACCAGCTAAGAACAGGCTGGAAATGGCTGGAAACCAGCCTGGAAATGGCCAAAACCCCTCTAAAACCAGGCTGATCAACCAGCTAAAACCAGCCAACCAGCTTAGGCTGTTTTAAGCTGTTTTTTTTTCAGTAGGGAACAAACTAAACAAACTCACAAATTATGCTGTACTTTACATTAGCAAACAGCTTAGCTGATTAGCTTATGATTGTCTGAGTGTTTTGCTTGATAATGTATCATGTTTAATAATATCTCCATGTTTCACTTCTTATAAAACTGTTGTTATATGAATGTTAATCAGTCAGAATTTGCCATAAAATTAAAATAAAACATGGCCAGGTACTACACTGCTAATGGCTAGGGCTAACACCACTAATGATTATCATCCTGATATTACGAACAGATAAAGCACACAAGAAGAGTACCTCAGACCAAAGTTGTGCTAACTTCTGGAAGTGAGCATCACGTTTCGAATGTGAAAGTTGTGAGTGTGTCATGTCCTCGCTGAGCTGTGCTGAGGATTGATAAGACTTCTCATTTAGCTAAGGGAATCTGATAAGCACTCACTGCCTTATCTGCTGAAGGACAGTTTGCGTCCCTCACACACTCATATGCACACAAACATAAGCTCCGTCACGTCAAAGACCTTTGAGGCCTTCAAAGCAGACGCAGCCTTTAATTTCTCCTCTGTGCCCAATGCACTGCATGGCTTTCAGGGCTTTAGATAAATGTTTGAAATGTTTTCTCCTAAAATATCTTCACAGTGTCATGGCAATTAGCTGATGTTTAGGTGAGGATTTAATAAATATTTGTAATATTATATACAGTGCTCAGCATAAATGAGTAAACCCGTTTTGAACATTAATATTTGTATCTTTGTATCAGTATTGTATCTATTTAAATCAGTGAATATATGTAATATGGTGCATTTGAACAACACAGAATTATTAAATATTTATAAAAATATTATTTTAGTCACTGAACATCTTTAGAAATAGACAGATTATACATTTACATTTATTCAAAATATTGCTAAAAAAATTTTTTTATTTTTTATTTTATTTTAATTTATTATTTTTCCCCAAAATATAAATTTAAATGTACAATTTTTTATTTTTTGTGTTAGATAAGTTCCAGTTTGGCATTAGTACTGAATAATCTAATGGATTGTCACTAAAATATCATTCTAAAATATTAATTTAAAAGAAGCGTGTTGTCTTCTGTACTCATTTTCATTGAACGCTAGTTGAATTAAAAGCCCTTTTGTGAAATGAATGTTATGTAATTTTACAAATATTACATGCCGTTTAAGTGAGGGAAGATTTTTCTAGACATAATAGTTTTAATAACTAATATCTTTTGCAAAATACTAGTATTCAGCTTAAAGTGCAATTTAATGGCTCAACTAGTTTAATCAGGTCAGTTAATTGGACAACAATGGTTTAATAAAATGCTACATATTTCTTTGGGGGATAATACTATTGGCCTAAAAATTACTCTCAAAAATGTAACAACTGCTTTTATTCTAGTCAAACTAAAATAAATAGGAAAGAAAACATGAAAAATATTGAAAACAAAAAAATCCTATGCAGGGCTAATAATTTAGCCTATATAATCATAAATATATGTTATGATCATTATGAAAATATATAATGATTATGCCCTTTTTTGTTTGCAGCCTCTCTGAAGTTCAAGCTGTCCAGTGAAAGCAGCAAAGCGTCCGCCATGAAGGACAGAATCCAACAGCTTCAAAACGAGCTCATCAAGGTGGGTCAGTCAAGGCCAGTTTCCCCTCGTCTGCAGTTTTCAATAAAAGCAGCAGCAGTGGTCAGAAACTATGCATTTCCTTATTAAGCTCTAGAGGTCCATTGACTGGCATACATTTGTGATGTTTGCTGGCATGGAAATGCTACGGTATCAAATCCGTTAATGGTTTCCTCCAAAAATCAATGACTGGTCACTGAGTTCAGCTCTAGACCGCATGGCATATTTCTTGTTGCAGCTGATGCAAAGATGAAAAACAAACATAAGGCTGACAGAAGTCTTGAAAGTGCCATATTGCAATGGTTCAATAAGTTGAATTGTTCCCTGATGTCTGCATAGTAAATATATCAAAAAATCTCCATATTTCTCCATAAAATACCCCTAGAACACAGGTGTCAAATCCAGTTGCTGAAGGGGCCGCAGCTCTGCACAGTTTAGTTTCAACCCTGCTTCAACACACTTATCTGTAGGTTTCAAACCAGCCTGAAAGACTTAATAGCCCCTTTCACCAAACTGAACTGTGTTGCCTGTAATTTTCCAGAAAAGGATCATGTGTGAACAGGCCCTTTTTGAAAATACCGGTAAGTTTGTTCCAGCAATTTTCCGAAAAGAGAAGTTGTAACATTACCGGTAATTTGCTGGAATGCTGCTCTGTGTGAACGCGGAAGGAAAATTGCTGGAAAGAGCATTCACATCCGCGCTGTTTATGAAACTAAAGCCTTTAAATATTTTTACAGACACATTTAGCTGCTAGATGTTAGTCAGATAACGTTTCTATGTTCCTTCTTAATGCCAACTGTGTAAATAATTATCGCTAAAATGCGTGTGTGCACGTCAAGCAGTCGCTGAGCGCCAGCACACACACATATTATGTACATCTTAACATGAGAAAGTTGCTCCATATGTTCTCTTCAAAGTTGTTCACAATACTTATCCATCCACAGAATTTGTAATGTTGTCAAATGTGTAAACATTTAGCTGCGCTCTTATGCCTTTGGATGTCTTTGGGACAAAGCAGCTGCATGAATGCTAAAGCTTTAAATAACAGTTACATCATCAACAGAAGTCTGACCCCTTCTATGTTTACAAATACAAGCGCAACCATTTAGAGATCATTTCTGGGTAATGATGTCAGAATTTACCAGTATTTTGGAATGGATATGTGAATGGTCTTTTCATAAACAATTCATGAACGTCCTCGCCTGTGTGAACAGCGATTTTTTGAATCTACAGATAAAGACATTCCAGTACTTTTCCAGATATTTTCCGGTATCAGTGTGTGAAAGAGGCTAATGAGTTTGATCAGGTGTGTTTAATTACGGTTACAGCTAAACTGTGCAGAGCTGCAGCCCTCCAGGTACTGGATTGGACATCTGTGCCCTAGAAGGTCTTTATTGACCATATTTGGATTGGTCATGGATACTAATGTGCTCCGCTCTGATATGCAGCTCTCACAGACACACACACAGCATGATGTATGCTGAGCAAAGGAAATATAATAATACTTGATTTGTCAAGTATTGATACTTTTGATTTGTGTGGAGGTTTATTACCCTGCATAGAGAGAGTGAGCTTTACTATAAACCCATCAGAGTAACGTTAATCCTTTTAGCCTAATTATTATTAAACTTGACAAAAGAGGCCGATAGAGATGTTTTGTGCTATATTTTTAAGCTATTGACCTTATTCTTCACGTATGAGCGAGCGCAGCCATTTGAATCTCTTCGCTCAAGACTTCCAGTCTCATTCACTTCCATTCATTTTTAGATGTTAAAAACTACTCTTTATTGTCACGACTGGCTCTCTCACAAAGGCACAGGAATTATCAAAACATGTATTTATTTGCATAACACTCACTGGAAACAATGAAACATCAACACACAGGAATCATGGGGTGAAGACAACATGGAATGATGTGTAACACCGGACACGGAATGACCTAAACACAGCTTGAACTCATGAGACTAACAACAGGCACAAAAACTGACCAAAGGGATCACATGATGACAAAAGAAGCACATGGAATAATGCAGACCCTGACAGTTATGCTGCTTGATGTTGCAAACTGATATTTTCCTATTATATTATTCTACTTTATCTGTAAAATCATGAATGTACTTGATTGTAGAGTAGAGTACAATTGAGAGTAGAGTAGATTGTAGAGTAGAGATTGTAGAGTTTGACCGTTTTCTGCCGTTTTTTATTCCTAGTCATTTCTCCCGAAGGTAACTGAAGGGAAAGTTCTAAAACAATCGCAAAAATTAGCGCACTTCCACATTTTAGAATAAGGTCAATAATGTCAAAGAGAAAACAGCCAGGAATTAATATCAACCTCTGCATAAACAGTTGACAGTTGAGCTGAGTGCTGATTTGACAAGATTCAGTAGTCTACATGTTTGTTTAAACATCAAATTTCACAATAAACACGATAAATTAACAAAATATACAATTAAACATACCTTATGCCTCTTCGGTGAGAAGCTGAGTAAATGTATAATCTGCAAACCCTCCATTTTGACCCTGAGGCAAGTTTAAACATGTCCTCATTGTTCAGTAATGCATAATAAACAATCTGTGTCTCCTGTTTTCAAAATAGAAGTCACGTTGTAGTTTTTTTTTTTTTTTTTTTTTTTGCTCATTGCAGAAGAATGACATTGAGAAAGAGTTTGTCCAGTTGCAAAGAGCACATCAACAGCAGCAAGCTGTGTTAAAGCGATACCAGGCCCGTGACAAGAAAATAAAAGCACTGGAGGATACAGTTCGCCAACAAGAAAAGGTATTTAGATGTTCTCTATACAACTATATGCTTTTTTCTTTTTTGCATTTAGAGACCACCAGATAATAAAGCTATCAAAAAACATCATCCTACCCAATTTCATAGAATGGTGGAAGATTCATAAAAAAAAAAAAGATGTTGTATTATTACAGTATTTACTGTATTACAGTATTGTATTATTTCTATATTGTTATAGTGTTTATTAATTAATTGTTTCCCAATAATGGGTTGCAGCAGGAAGAGCATCCACTGCGTAAAACAGGGATGTCAAACTCAATTCCTGGAGGGCCACAGCTCTGTTTAGTTCCAACCCTAATTAAACACACCTGCTGTCAAACTAATTGAGTCCTTCAGGCTTGTTCGAAACCTACCAGTAAGTGTGTTGAAGCAGGGTTGGAACTAAACTCTGCAGGGCTGCGGCCCTCCAGGAATTGAATTGTAAAATAAATGCTGGATAAGTTGGTGGTTCATTCCACTGTGGCGACCCAAGATTAATAAAGGTACTACGCCGAAAAGAAAATGAATGAATTTATAATCACCTACAGTATATTTGAAGATGTCACAGCCTCTTTTTTTTTTCAATATAATGTGTCAAAGACATCCAAAATGTTCAGTGTGGGAATAAGGAGTGAATTAACTCATTATACAATCATTTTCAGAGGGAAAAAATAATGATGAAGACATTTCCTTTTCTTTGTTTAAGCTTAGTTTTATTGCTGAACATTTTTCTGTGTATATGTTTGGTCACTAAAAGTGATGGTTGGATGGTTCCTTCATACAAATAGGTTTTGTGTTTGTTTGAATTCACTGAGCAGGTCATTGAGAAGATGGAGAAAATATTGGATGCAAATCTGAAGGAGAGAAGAAAAGGCAATTCAGAGAAAAAGAAAACAGCCATGAAACAAAAAGGTATGTTTAGACATCTGATTTTTATATAGAATTCGTTTCGGTTGTAATTCAATAGTCAGAGCCATGGCTTAGTGGTTGTGGTGCTCATTCTGGAAATCTGGGTTCGAATCTGGCCAGCATCACAATTTGTTTTCTTTTCCATAATTTATTCATTCATTCATTTTCTTTTCGGCTTAGTCCCTTTATTAATCTGGGGTCGCCACAGCGGAATGAACCGCCAACTTATCCAGCGTTTGTTTTACACAGCGGATGCCCTTCCAGCCGCAACCCATCTCTGGGTAACATCCATACACACTCATTCACACTCACACACTACGGACAATTTAGCCTACCCAATTCACCTATACCACATGTCTTTGGACTTGTGGGGGAAATCGGAGCACCTGTAGGAAACCCACGCGACCACGGGGAGAACATGCAAACTCCACACAGAAATGCCAACTGACCCAGCCGAGGCTCGAAACAATGACCTTCTTGCTGTGAGGCGAACGTGCTACTCACTACGCCACTGTGGCGCCCTCCATAATTTATAGTAATCTATTTACTATTGTTATGAATTAAAAAGGGTGGCACAGTGGCTCAGTAGTTAGCACTGTCACCTCACAGCAAGAAGGTCACTGGTTCGGGTTCCAGCTGGGTCAGTTTGCATGTTCTCCCTGTGTTGGCATGGGTTTCCTCCAGGCTCTCTGGTTTCCCCCACAGTCTAAAGACATGCGGTACAAGTGAATTGAATGAACTAAATTGGCCATAGTGTATGTGTGTGAATGAGTGTGTATGTACGTTTTCCGTATGCTGGATAAGTTGGTGGTTCATTCCACTGTGGTGACCCCTGATAAATAAAGGGACTAACCCGAAGGAAAATGGATGAATGAATGAATGAATGAATTAAAAAGGACAAAACACTCATTCCTGACAATCTGATGTGTTGAATTTATTAAGATGAGGAGGAGAAGAGAAGAGAGATCGAGTCTGTGTTTGTGTCAGAAAACTCTCGACTCAGAGAAGAGCTGGACAGGCTGCGTAATCTCCCTCCTCCAGTCATCATTCAACAGCCTGTGCAGGTAAACCACAGACTACCAGTAGTTAAACTTCACCCAACCTGTTTGAACAACACTTTTAGTTTCATTAATGGTTTGGTCACACTTTACAATAAGGTTCATTAGTTAATGCTATTTAATGCATTTACTAACATGAACAAACAATGAACAATACATTCATTCATTCATTCATTTTCTTTTCGGCTTAGTCCCTTTATTAATCCGGGGTCGCCACAGCGGAATGAACTGCCAACTTATCCAGCATTTGTTTTACGCAGCGGATGCCCTTTCAGCCACAACCCATCTCTGGGAAACACATCCATACATTCTCATTCACACACATACACCACGGACAATTTAGCTTACCCAATTCACCTGTACCGCATGTCTTTGGACTGTGGGGGAAACCGGAGCACCCGGAGGAAACCCACTCAACCACGGGGAGAACATGCAAACTCCACACAGAAATGCCAACTGACCCAGCCTAATGTTAACAAGCATTGACTTGGATGTTAATAATACATTAGTAAATGTTCAATTATGATTAATAAATGCGGTACAAGTGTTGTTCATGATTAGTCCATGTTAGTAAATGCATCAACTAATGAACATTGTTGTAAAGTGTTACCAATGGTTTTAATCTTACCTTATATCAGCCTTTCTCAGACAGCGAGAAACTGGAATTACTGACACAACTGGCGAGAGCTGAGGGTCGAATCCAGACACTGGAGCAGCAGGTTTGAACTTAAATGTTATCAGAGGACATTTCACTTTTATCCATATAGTGGTCATATGCTTATGTGCAGAGATGGCAAAAGTACCCACATCCCACTGACTACACTTTTGTAAGTAAAGGTTAAAAAAAATATGGGCTGAAATATGTACTTAAGTAAAAAGTATTCATTACAATACATGTTTTAGTTTCACGCTGGTAACATCATGGATACAGTGCATCCACAAAGTATTCATAGAGCTTGAATTTTTACACATTTCTTTATGTTACAGCCTTCATTTATTTAGTTCATTTCCTCAATTCTACACAAAATACCCCATAATGACAATGAAAAAGGGAAAAAAGATTCTTGAAATTGTTGCAAATTTGTTCAAAAGTCTCAAGTCTATATGAATATGATGCCACAAGCTTTGCATGCCTGTCTTTGGGAATTATTGCCCATTGCTTTTTGCCGTACACTCTTAAAAAAAAAAGGTTCTTCAGTGGTTCTTCAGGAGTTCTTTACGGTGGTTGAGGTGCTATTTAGCACTTTTACTGTGTAAAGAACCTTTAAATACCATGAAGGTTCTTCAGTGGTTCTTTAAGGTGATTAAGGTGCTATATAGCACTTTTACAGTGTAAAAAACCTTTAAAGCATCATAAAGATTTTTCAGTGGTTCTTTGGGGGGTTTAAAGTGTACCACTACTACTGGTAAGCACTTGTTCTTATAGCTAATTCTCAGAACTCTTATGCCGGTTTTATTTGCGGAAAGGGTAAAGTAACATTAAGAGCACCTTAAAATATCGGTGCTGTATAGCACCATTTGACAAAAGTACTACTGTATATAGCACCTATTTTTTTAAGATGCCATATAGCACCAAAAAAGGTTTCCCCCCTCATTACGAGCCAAAGAACCAGTTTTGGTGCTATTTAGCACCATTTTTTTTAGAGTGTACCGCTCAAGCTCTATCAGGTTGGATGGGAAGCGACGGTGTATAGCCATTTTCAGATCTCTGCAGAGATATTTATCAGGATTTAGGTCTGGGCTCTGGCTGGACCACTTAAGGACATTCACCAAGTTGTTGTGACTTTGGCGGTGTGCTTTGAGTCAGTATCGTGCTGGAAGATGAACCGTGGCCCCAGTCTGAGTTCAAGAGCACTCTGAAGCAGGTTTTCATTCAGGATGTCTCTGTACATTGCTGCATTCATCTTTCCCTCTATCCTGACTAGTCCTCCAGTTCCTGCTGCTGAAAAACATCCCCACAGCATGATGCTGCCACTAACATACTTATATTCTTATAATTGTTTTTGCCTGATGTCGGAGTTTATGCAGTTGAATTTTGCATATACAATCTAGTCTAATCAGTCGAAGCAGACATTGTGCATCATATTATTATTTATCAGTAAAGGCACTCGCTCACCAATATCCTCCGATTCAAAAAAGATGCTCCAGCACATTAGCTTAACCCGATCAGTAACAAGACAAAGAGAGAACATGTAGAGAGTCATGAAACACAGTCGAACCAATAACATTTGATGCAATCAGTCATAAAACACAGAGTGAGCCAATAGCATTTAACAACTGATATAATTTGTGACACATAACATTTGAGCTGAACGGTGAATGGAGGCAACAATTGCATCTATTCCTCACATAACCCTGCTGAAAAAACAGCTTAAACCAGCCTAAGCTGGTTGGCTGGTTTTATCTGGTCAACCAGCCTGGTTTTAGAGGGGTTTTGGCCATTTCCAGGCTAGTTTCCCACCATTTCCAGCCTGGTCTTAGCTAGTCAGGCTGGGAGATGACCAGCTAAATCCAGCTTGACCAACCTAGCCAGGCTGGGAGCCCAGCCAAAACCAGCTTTGTCCAGCTTAAACTAGGCTGTTTAAGCTGTTTATGATGGTTTTAGCAGGTCATTTTCCAGCCTGACCAGCTGAGACCAGGCTGGAAATGGACAAAACCCCTCTAAAACCAGGCTGGTTGACCAGATAAAACCAGCCAACCAGCTTAGGCTGGTTTAAGCAGTTTTTTTTTCAGTATGGAAATAACTCAAGCTGCCTTGAAAGACTTGAAAAATTCTAATCTTTTGAATAAATTGAAACTGTAGCTGTATCTGCCTGTTATTTCTTGTTTTAATGTTAACAAATAGTTAGTTTTTGAGCCAGGAGTTGGTTTGCAAGCTCATAAATTCCAACATTTGTTTGTCCAAGATAGATTTCTTGGAACTTATGAACATGCAACCCAGCTGATGTAAGGCACAGTCAACATAAGAATGCTTTTTTATTATTATTTACATTTAAATTAAAGAATAAAGAATACTTTGAACACTTTTGCTCGTTTGTGAATGTTTGATTCAGCTGAAAGAGAACGCCAAGCTGTGGGGAAAGGAGAAACAAGAGATGTTGACAAGAGTCAGTGAATATGAACATGGATTCGCTCGGACATCAGCCATGATTCTTCATCATCTACCTGTGGTGAGTATGTGATGTATGTTTCTTATTATTTATTTGACCTACTGTAGGTAATAAAAGTTTTGTGACTATTAGGCTTGTTTACATGCAATCTTCTAGTAATCATACATGTTCTAAATGGCAAAATCCAATGGGGTACATGCATAGCTGGTGTTTTTAGCCACCGATAAACTTCCTGTGAAAAGTTAACGTGATTATTATTTTTATTTCACAAGGTTTCTTTCACAGCATCAGTGTTATATACTCAGTGTAATAAAGCATAATCTGTTAAATAGACTTCATTTAGATGTTCTAGAGTAAAACGAGATGAAAGACCGTTTAAACACAAGCGCTGTCAGGGGCAGCAGGAAAGGGCAGAAACTCCATTGAAAACACTGATCCTCATTCATTTATTTTCTTTTCAGCTTAGTCGCCTTTATTATTCAGAGGTCGCCACAGCAGAATGAACCACCAATTTATCCAGCATATGTTTTTTTACCCAACTCACCTATAGCACATATCTTTGAACTTGTGGGGGGAAAACGGAGCACCCGGAGGAAACCCATGCGAACATGGGGAGAACATGCAAACTCCACACAGAAACGCTAACTGACCCTGCTACCCCCTGCACCACCGTGTTGCCTAGTAAAATAAGTTTCCATATTTAAAGACATGGCGCTTAACAATGGAATTTAATCCAGTGCTTCTAGTCCGGTTCGAGAGCCTCCTTATGTCATACGTCAATCAGGCAGTTAAGATCACAGATTTTTGAGGAAACCAGATCTTAAACGTGGCAAATTTGTAATGGCATGACAATTGGCTGGAGGTGCTTGAGCTGGCTATACTTAAAGTTTTAGCATTCATGCAGCTGCTTTTGTCCTAGAGACATGCAGAAGCGTGAACACAGCTAAGTATTTACACATTTGACTACATTACAAACTTTGTTGATGGATAAGTATCGTGAACTTCGATGTAAACATAAGGAGGAACACTTTCGCTTGTCGGGGTGCCACGGTGGCGTAATGAGTAGCACGTTTACCTCACAGCAAGAAGGTCGCTGGTTCGAGCCTCGGCTGGGTCAGTTGGCATTTCTGTGTGGAGTTTGCATGTTCTCCCCGTGGTTGCGTGGGTTTCCTTTGGGTGCTCCGGTTTCCCCCACAAGTCCAAACACATGCGGTATAGCTGAATTGGGTAAGGCTTAATTGTCCGTAGTGTATGAGTGTGAATGGGTGTGTACGGATGTTTCCCAGAGATGGGTTGCAGCTGGAAGGGCATAAGCTGCGTAAAACAAATGCTGGATAAGTTGGCGGTTAATTCCGCTGTGGCGACCCCGGATTAATAAAGGGACTAAGCCGAAAAGAAAATGAATGAATGACTTTCGCTTGTCGAGATGTACATTTGTTTGTGTGCTAGCACTTACCGGAGCGCTCCTTCATGTGCACGAGCACCACACAGCTGAACGCAGTGCTTGCAGGTAAACAAACAACGGTTTATCATAAGCATTTTATTAATATATTTTTTTCACAGTTGGCATCAATAAGTAACGTAGAAGCATTATCCGACTAACATCTAGCAGCTAAATGTGTCTGGAAAAATATTCAAAGCCTTTTATTTTCATAAACAGTGTGGATGTGAATGCGTCTGAATGTTCTGATTGGCTGGAGTAGACGTTGCATATCAGCGTCTTCCAATCATGAACATGCTCTTTCCAGCCATTTTTCTTCTGCATTAACACAGAGCAGCATTCCGGCAAATTACAGATAATGTTACAACTTCGCTTTCTCTACCGGTATTTTCAAAAAGGGAAATTGCCTGTAATTTTCCAGAAAAGTCTGTGTGTGAAAGGGGCTATTGTCTTCTATAGTATTTTTCTTTTTTGTACTTTGGTTATCATTAGAGACAATCGACTGCATTCGTTAAAACAACTGCCTTTGTGTTCAACAAAAGAAAAAAAGCATAAATTTTTGAAAATACTTGAGGGTGTATGAATGAAGTAATTTTCATTTCATGGTGAACAATGACTTTAAAATGACCCACTAAGACAACATCATGAAAGTGTCCTCTGTTTTATTATCTCCTTGCAGATGAGTATGACTGATTCTGTACACACTCGGCACAGGCAGCTGGAACCTCTGAAGTGACTACAGTGTGTGTATTTACTTTGCAATAACTTATAGAATATTTTCAAGTGACTTTTATTACTTACTTCCAGGGCCATTTACTGTATATCAAAGTTGATTTTTAGCCGCACCATGTTGGTGTTTCGTAAGATCTCATTTTTACAAGGTGGATCGTCAGCCCAAAGCTCAACCCCCAAGCTGGAGGACCAGGACATACACACATACACTACGGACAATTTACCATACCTAATTCCCCTAGCACATGTCTTTGGACATGTGGGGGAAACTTGAGTACCCAGAGGAAACCCACGCGGACACGGGGAGAACATGCAAACTCCACACAGAAATGCCAGTTGACCCAACCAGGGCTCGAACCAGCAACATTTTTGCTCTGAGAGGTGATCGTGCTACTCACTGTGCCACCGTGATGCCATTTTCATAACAAATCATAATTATAGCTCAAAGGATTTCAGACCTGTTGCAGGCCAGATTAACACCCCAATCACTCATGTATGAGCAAGAAAGCATTTGTTAATTTGTGGCTTTGTCTTTGTGTTTTATTAGAAGCTTCAAGAAATTATAGTACAGATGAACTACATGTATCCTATATAATTATGTCTTATTTTGTTCAAAATGTTGGCTTGGTAATGTGAGTTCCTGATCCAATTGGTTATAAACAGATGATTCTTTTCAAATCAATCCTTTTTTTTTTTTACCTATAGTTGCAATTTGCACATTGTATCAAAATGCTATCAGGGGTGTCCTGGAGGGCCGGTGTCCTGCAGATTTTAGCTACAGCTTACTTCAATACACCTGAATTGAAGTTCCTAGTATAGCCAAAAAGAGCTTCATTAGCTGGTTCAGGTGTGTTTAATTGGGGTTGGAACTAAAATATGCAGGACACTGGCCCTCCAGGACCGAGTTTGGACACCCCTGGTCTTGATAATAGCTGTATACTCTCCGTTTGACTAGTGTATGATAATTTTCCTCCAAATACAGTAATTTTGAGGTACTATGCTTTGATATTTCCAATCTGGCAACACTGTTTGTGCCGATCTATTCTTTTTCAATTCTAAGAGGCTTTTCAGTGAAACTGGCATTTTAAATATAACAGTCTGTGTGTAATGAATAAATACATATACATTTGAAGTCAGAATTATTAGCCCCCAAGAATTTTTAGCCCCCCTGTTTATTTTTTCCCCCAATTTCTGTTTAACCGAGATGTTTTCAACACATTTTTAAACATAATAGTTTTAATAACTCATTTCTGCCATGATTGCCATGATGACAGTAAATATTCAACTAGATATTTTTCAAGACATTTCTATACAGCTTAAAGTGCCATTTAAAGACATAACTAGGTTAATTAGGTTATTGAGGCATGTTAGGTTTGTTATGTAGACTATTGGAAAAAAAAATCCTGAGAGGGGCTAATCATTTTGACCTTAAAATGGTCTTTTAAAAAAATTAAAAAATTAAAAACTGCTTTTATTCTAGTTAAAATAAAACAAATGAGACTTTTCCAAAAGAAAAAAAATATTATCAGACATACTGTGAAAATTTCCTTGCTCTGTTCAACATCGTTTGGTGTATATAAGCTGTTCAATGGGAGTCATTCATTTGAAAATTGCCATGACAGTAACAATGACATAGAATGGATTTAATAGATTTCACAAGCCAGCCTCAAACGCCAATCACCCATGTTAGCAGCATCATCACTAAGCTACAGCTCTGACCTGATATTATTCATATATAGGTTCAAAATATCTATAGCTGGGCACTTTTTTTTTGTTGCTTTTTTCACTACCATTCTCTTATAAATATGGTTAGGGTGCTTTCACATCTGTGGTTCGATTCATTTGGTCCTGACCAAGGGCAACAAATGATACATTGTAGCATTTTTCTGTCGTTTTGGGTCCTTTTCACACCACACTGATTGCTTTGGTCCGAACCAGTTGAAAAGAACCAAAATGCAGTCATGAGACAAAATCCACATCCCTCATTGGCCAGATGTTATTGAACGCATTTCCTGAACTGCTTTTCGATTGGTCAGAATTAACATGTGGAAAAATGCCAATGGAACTCCTGCAAGTAAACAATCTGGCAGACACAAAATATCGCTGCACTAGCTGACTGTATCCCTGGTCATAGTATACAAACTATACATTTTGAGAATTAAGCGCAGCTGCAGCTGGAAAATAATGTTTTAATGGATTGCAATCGGCAAAGGTGTTAGGAGGACGCGTGAATTAATTTAGCTAAACTGCGACATGGTCATCTTCTGGAAATATCAACGATCCATCAGGTAATGTTTTTCCCTCCCTCTCTCTCTCTCTCTTTCTCTCTCTCTCTGTTTAAAACTGTTGGTAAAGTGCCGTCAACAAATATTTTTCCTCCATACCCCATAAGATGCAACAGACTACGGCAGCTGGATTAGTCCAAAAAGGCGTAGACTGCTACATTTACACCTGCCCAATCAAACCGCACCAAGATGGAAAACGAACTCTAGTGCGATTCAACCAAAGTAAATAAGGCAGGTATGAAAGCACCTTTAGTCTTACCTTGAGTCAGGTCCACTGAGTAGCTACTGGTCTGTCTAGAGTCAGTGGTGATGTGAAATAAACAGGCCCACCTGATGAACCAGCTCTGAGAGCACTGCTTATCAGAGAAACTCACTATATCTGAAAGCAAAGGTAAATTAGGTTTTCAGTTTATTTCACTGACCTAAAATAAGGAATCACTTGTGCATTTACTGTACCTTTATTCTGTTTGTCAGCAGCAACCACTGTCTCAATGTCTAGGGAAAAGGGGGAAGTGGTTATGTACTGTATATGTTTGTACAATTTGTATGTGTAAATTTGTCACAATGTTTTGGCTGTTTTCTTCATCTGCGTTTTATTTGCCTTTAAAGGGATAGGTCATCCAGGACTCAATTACTGATCCTTCACTTCTTCTAAACACATTTGACTTTCTATCTTCTGATGAACACAAAAGAAGACATTTTGAGATTTTAAAAAAAGCTCAAAACCAGTAGACTTCGACTTCCATAGTGTTTTGTTTATCCTACTATGGATGTCTATGGCTGCCAATATTCAACTTTTTTTTGTGTTCAGTGGGTAAAAAAGACTTACATTTTAGCTGAACTAGTTTTAAATAGATTAATTTGTGGTTTACATTTGCTCTAGAGCTCATTTTTTACTTGCAAATTAAATAAAAAAATATAGATTACAATATTGCCGATATTGCTTTGAGTAATTCATTACACAGAGAAACTGTGTTCATGTTCACGTTAAACAATTCAACAACAAGCTAGTACAGGAACAAAACTCAAAAATCCTCACATCATTCAAATCACATGTTTTTATTGGCATTAATGGCTTCCCTGTAAAATATAATGATGTTAGAAGTGATGAAAAAAACTGTTACAGTGTGTAGGCCAGGAGCGGTTCTTGACCAGGGGTGCCTAATCCTGAAACCTGCCTGTCTTCAGAGTTCAGCTCTATCCCTAATCAAACACCACTAAACCAACTAGCTAGGACCTAAAAGAGCGCTTGTTAATTAAAGACAGGTGTGTTTGATTAAGGTTGCAGCTGAACTTTGCAGGAGGGCAGATCTCCAGGAACAGGTTTGGGCACCCCTAGACCATTATTAGAGCTACAGTATATCCCACATACTGTACTAACACAGTCGGTAACACTTAATTTTGATGGTCCAGTTGAGTATTAGTAGACTGTCTGCTTAATATCTGTTGATACTGACATTTAACAGTCCTTCAACAGACATTTAACTGACTTTAAGGGTGCTTTCACACTTGGTTCAATTGCCTGGACCGTACCCAAGTTCGATTGTCCTCCCTTACCACCTTTTCGGTTGGTTTGTGTTCACACTGTCGTTTTTCCTTCTGAACCCCGGTACGCTTGCGTCATCAAGCCGCTGTTTTGTGTACGGCTGTTGCCAGGTGACGGACACGAACGCAAAGCGCCAAAATGGAAAGACGTCCGCACTCGGCACATCGTGATCGTTTCGCTTTTACTGAACCTTTTGGTTTTGGACATACAGAAAGCGACTCGCATCTATCTGCCACAATAATAATATAAACGTTCAGAACACCACGGGATGTCTGCAGAAGCTGTTTTTGGAGGAGACAAGCAGACATTATCACTGTTTGTACTGGGTTAGTCCCGCTTGTCGTCAAGGTAGGTGACATACACACACACACGGATGAACGTTATGAAAACTAAAGTTTGTTGTACAGTTGGCGGTTCACTTCCGGCGTTTGGTACGATTGCATTCATACTACAAGTGTACCGGACCAGAGTTCACATGAACCGTACCCCAGACCACATCTTTCAGGCGGACTCGGGTACGGTTCTCAGATGCGTACCCGAGTTCACAAGACGTGTTCACACTAGCTAAATGTACCGTACTTTGATGTCAAACAAACCCGGGTGCGGACCAAAAGTGCTAGTGTGAAAGCACCCTAAGAAACTTTGAAAGTACATGTCAACTTACACTAACCCTAACCCCAACCTAACAGTCTATTATAATCTAATGAAAATTAGTTGACATGTAGATGCAATGTAAAATAAATTCAACAAATAAACAAATGGGATTCAAATCTGCATTTGATAAAGAAAGTGATTCAGTCTTTAGTCTTCAGTTACAAGCAATCATAAACCACAGAAGTACTGGGATAACTGTTTATAGTTAAGATACAGACATTAATGTTTAAGGTAAGATGAAAATCACTGTTTAAAAGCAACTATCCTGGGAATTATCCATTTAAAACCTGAGAAACATAAATTCAGATCTCTCAATTTCAAGCATAAAATTCGTTTGGACTGGTGTTTCTGTCAAAAGATGATATTTGACGTCCTCAGAGCTGAATGTTCCATCCACATCCATATCCAACATCATTTTCTGTTTGCAGCTCTGCTATCTGCTGGTGTTCAGGGGTTTGATGGTTAGCATGATGGGCTTCTCTGGCAGCAAGATGAGCTCAAACTTGCTCTTGACCTCCATCTGCCTCTGTTTCTCAAAGCTGAAATTCTCCAGCATCTATAAAGAAGAAGAACAACAACAAAAAAAGAAAATCAGCCCTATGATTTTTAGCTGATTAAGAGATCTGTGGCCTTAAAAATCGACATACGTGAATAAGGAAGAGCTGCATTTCGGTCTCTGCAATCCTGCGGCCCAGACACTGACGTGGGCCGAAGCCAAAACTTAGGCTCCTGAAGTAATGGCTCTGAGATTTGATCCAGCGAGAGGGGAGGTACTGCTCTGGATTTGGAAAGACCTGATGATCACGACCCATAGCGTAGAGACCCAGCTGAACTAAAGTCTAATCCAGAGCAGAAACACAAATCAATGTGAAGACATTAATAAACAACAGTATTTTCAGTTTGAAAAAGTGATGTGATGTTCTGCGCCAAGTCTTTACAGCTTGTATCAAAAAAATGAAACGCCTCGCAGTGAAGCAGTGTACTGGAGCTTGATTCATTTTTGCCTTAATCACATGATAAGTGATGTCCGAAGCTTCATTTAGGCCCACAATCACGTGACTACTTCAAAAGTAACATTCTCTTGCGCAGATTTTGGGTGTCTTGCAAATCGGCAGTGAAGTAGAGGAGTCTGAAGTGAGCTCTTTATTTTTCAGCATGGAAAAGAGGCAGCGTTTATTTTGTCCCAACAAATAAAGTAAGACATTAATAATAATAGTGATTATATATTATTGTCGTTTTTAATGTTATTTTAAAATATAATTATATGAATGAATAATATTATGAAAAAATATGTTCAGTTATAAGCTTTGGCTGCATACTTTATGACAATAATTATATGTTTGCTTCTGCAGGCTGAGTGTCTCATCTGTTCTCAACAGCTTTCTTATAATAATAATAATAGCACATCCTCAATGTTGAGAGCTGAACATGCACACATATCTCCTGGAAATAAACCAGCAACCAAGGTATAACACTTTGAATCTGGCATATGGTTTATTACTACTATTAGTCATTTTCATTCATTCATTTTCTTGTCGGCTTAGTCCCTTTATTAATCTGGGGTCGCCACAGCGGAATGAACAGCCAACTTATCCAGCATTTGTTTTACGCAGCAGATGCCCTTCCAGCTGCAAACCATCTCTGGGAAACATCCATACACACCCATTCACACTCATACGCTATGGACAATTTAGCCTACCCAATTCACCTATACCACGTCTTTGGACTTGTGGGGCAAACCGGAGCACCTGGAGGAAACCCACTCAACCACGGGGAGAACATGCAAACTCTACACAGAAATGCCAACTGACCCAGCCGAGGCTCGAACCAGCGACCTTCTTGCTGTGAGGCAAACGTGCTACTCACTACGCCACCGTGGCCCCTATTAGTCATTTTATTATATATTTTTTTGTTAGTTGCTGTTTTTATTATGAGATATCTTTAATTTTGCATAGTTAGGTATTACATAAGTTTACCGGCAGCTAGCTCTCTGCAACTCTTACATGGTCACCCACTGAAGCTAAGCAGGGCTGCGCCCGGTTAGTACCTGAATGGGAGACCACATGGGAAAGTTAGGTTGCTGCCGGAAGTGGTGTTAGTGAGGCCAAAAGGGGGTGCTCAACCTGCTGTCTGTGTGGGTCCTAATGCCCCAGTATATAGAAGGGGACTCTATACTTCTCAGTGAGTGCCGTCTTTCGGATGAGACATTAAATCGAGGTCCTGACTCTCTGTGGTCGTTAAAAATTTCAGGATGTTCTTCGAAAAAGAGTAGGGGTTAAACACCGGCATCCTGGCCAGATCTGCCCATTGGCCTGTCCATCATGGCCTCCTAACCATCCCCATATCATAATTGGCTTAGTCACTCTGTCTCCTCTCCATCAATCAGCTGGTGTGTGGTGCGCAATATGGCTGCCGTCGTATCATCCAGGTGGATGAGGAGATTTCCCTTATTGTGCAAAACCGCTTTGAGTGTCTTGAAAAGCACTATATAAATGTAAGGAATTATTATTATTAACTAATATAAGTTTAAACACTTTATTGCATTACGGGGACCAGAAAACCTGATTGACAGGGCCTCAGTCAACATGGTTGTCAACATTTCACTTTTCAATAATGTTCTTTTCTTATGATTAAATGCCTACATGAGCTTTGCCTAACTTATAAGTTTAAGATTAAGGTTGAAGTTAATATGAAAGAGGCTGCATGTTTTGATCAAAGTTTTCTGACTTCACTTGTCTCTGTTGACGCACAAGCTCAAAAACCTGCTTTCCATCTTGGATGGAGGGATCGGCTCAAATGCATCCTTTGCCAAGAGGACAGCAATCTCTTCATGCAAGATAGGGGCAGTTGCAGTGTTGACCCCAGTGAAATACTCGCCCATAAACTCGAGAGGCTGTATGGCAAACTGAATCACATAGCCGAGTCTGACTGTCTGGATAAGCCACTAAGACGGGCTGGGCAGTGCTAACCAGGCTGACAGAACCTGAATGAGTGGCGCCACTGGAGCAACTGCTGATGCACCCGGAGTGGGGCAGCTTGAGATGAGGATTGCTCACCCTAGAAAGTAGTGTGTCCCGAGGAAGAGCTGAAAGTGAGAGATTTGGCTCTTGCCTTCCTCCCAGGATCCTAAGAAGGATGGATCCATTCTCTGACACCCTCAGAACCTGTGATGAAGTGCATCGATGTTGCGAGCTGGAAGACAGGAAAGAGCAGTCCTCCTCTTCTCCGGGCAGCCTGGGGCAGGCAGTCTTCCAAGCCTGCCAAAAGATGACCTGCCCCATTGCCCTCAACTATTTGTTTTTTTCCACCGCCAAGGGTTCCTTGGTTAAGTCCCTGGCAGTTTCATTGAATGCCTGTCTGGGATATGGGCACGTCAAGAAAGCGAGCTTCGTTGGCATGGTGCATATCTACCATGGTAAGCCAGGTGCCCACCACCTGGGAAATAGCCTCGTAACCCATGGGTTGCCCCATTATTGAGGGAGGTGAGGGTGGAAGTGCATGATGATCGGGCATGGAAAAGTGTCATTCATACCTGCATGAGCTCACTGTGTACACCCAGGAAAAAGGGGATGAAGTACTGGGATGATTTTACCTCAAATATTAGCATCTACGTTACACCCCTCGAGTCTGTCCGGTGGCTGAACCGGAGTGATGATACCACCGGACCCACCACCAAAGCAACTCAAGAATGCACAGCCATTATGCCCGACTCAAGATCTGTACCGTGCTTTGCACCTCGTGCTTTCGGCCTCCGATGCCACAACAGGCATCTGATCTCTGGTGCCATCAAGCGAAAGCGTGGCCATCCCAGGGGATGAACTGCCACGAATGCTCGAAGCTTGGATAGGATGTGCTTGGAGTGGTTTGGAGGCAACCCACTGTAATCCTCAGATCTGCCCGAGTGCTCACCACTTTTGCAAGTGCAAGCCGCGATCTCAGCTGCGCAACAGACATGGCCTCGCAGTAAGGGCATGAGCTGTCCACAACCACCGCATCGCCATGCTGGACCACCTAAATGTGATGCAGTACCCGTGCCCATCATCCGGAGATAGGAACCACTACATCCAGAAATGTACAGTCAGAACAATATCTTGAATAAGACCTGTTGCCTGACTCTTGCTCTCTTCGGAAAATTAGGTTTTTTTGAACTGCTCTTTTAGAAGTACCCAGCGAAATGGCCAGGGACGGGAGAATCACCCAGCTTGACTGTCGTTGCCTGTGTCATGACTGGATACTAGAAGCTTGATCTCTCTGGATTAAGCTCAGAAGATGTCTCTTTAGTTGTGTGAGACTTCTGGAGAGAAAATTCTGGCTTGATGTCCAGAATTACTAGAGTTTGAGCATGCGAAATTCTGTCGCCGGCGCTGCAAAAAGGGGCGGGATTGGGGCGGGAAAAGTGAGCGATTGGTCCATGTTTTAAATTTCTGTCCACAGAGGTCATGTTTTGATCCTCGATTGGTCTCAATGATGAGATTTTTCTGGTCAGAGTTCACCAAGCTTGAACTTTGCACCGCAGCGAACTGTGAAACCTGCCGCATGACCTTACGTTTCCAGTCTGACGCATTCGCATGCATACGAATGGAAGTCTATGGGGAGAAAAGTGCAGTGTGACCGCAGCTTTACTCTTCATAGTAATTGTTCATCTAGCGACTCCCAGTAGACACAGCATTGACGTTTTCTATCTGAAGGGGAACTAAGATCACACTGGTATTATGTGACCAAGTTGTCTTTTAATTCTATAAAGCAAATTAAAAACACCCCATGTCCACATCGATATCCTCTGGGTGCTCCGGTTTAATTGAATAAACTAAATTGCCCATAGTGTATGAGTGTGTGTGTGTGAATGTAAGTGTGTATGGGTGTTTCCCAGTTCTGGGTTGCAGCTGGAAGGGACAAAAACATGTGCTGGAATTGTTGGTGGTTCATTCCGATGTGGTGACCTCTGATAAATCAGGGATGAAGCCGAAGGAAAATAAATGAATAACATTAAAAATAACATACTTGGCAAAAATTGTTAGGACTAGTGTTCCTTCGGCATTCCAAATAAGTATGTGTGGATAAATTCTTATACAATGCTCACTGTTGTGTGCAGTACCTAATCCTGCAAACAATATCTGTAGCCATTTTATACGCAACATTTAAGACTTACTTTTTTAGGTGCTAAATAACACAAACACCCATGATTTGAGCAGAAATATTAGCAGAAAAATCACATTGTGTGATTTATTTAAATACTCCCCTTCCCTTAAAATTTGCCTCTGACTTCCAACAAATGGATATTCCGTAAGGTCAGGCACAAAAATAGCAGCCCATGTTTTTTCAGTGCTATTCGTATTTGCACTTTTACAATCACAAACAGATATATTACACACTACATGAAAGGTTGTATCTGAAAAAATACACAACGGGGAACTTTAAATTCACACTCACCCCAGCTGGAATGTGGTAATTTTGTATGACAATATCTTCAGTGATATATCTTTGTAGACTCACTGCAACTGGATGTAGCCTTCAAAAGAAATAAGTTGATTTTAGGGGGACATTTGCATGTTGCATTTTCAGCTAAAATGGCTGTTTATTTACAGTGGCATATTGGAGACCTGAAAATGTCAACTTTATTTTTAAAAAAATTATTAAAAGATTAAAGCATTATGGTCAACTAAGTGTATTACAAGTTCATAGGCATGTGCTGCTACTTGACAACCAAAGAATGGTGGAATAAATACTAGCAAAAAAAAAAAACAGCAGCATATATTAGAAACTGAAATTGTATGGTTATTTTCATCAATTTTATGCATCTGTTCTGATGAGTGTTTGTCTACCTGAGAGTTTCCTTCAGGGCTCCTTTAACCAGAGGAATCATCTTGAGCATCTGTACCATGTCTCCTTTAGACGCAATACGAGCAGCTGAGATTTCTGCTCGGATTTCCTCCTGTAGGTCTGGATGTCGAGCCAGTTCATAGAGTGTCCACAGAAGTGTAATAGCCGTCTGACACACACAAATACATACCTGTCAAAGCTCAAATTTGAAAAGTTATCAAAAAAAATGAATAAATTACATTACCATGAAATCAGAAGGGGTTTCTTTTCATGAGATGTTGCAGTATAAATAATAATTAAATCTTTTAATAATTATTCATAAGTACCTCAACAGACCAAATAGAAGAATTGAACAAGAGAGGTTTTATTTGTCAAAAAAGCCAAATCCTTACTGCCACCTGGGCCATGACACCAATGTAACAACTCTGGTTCTATTCACCCCACTCCATATGAGATGGGTAACTGCCAAATCCAATATAACAAAGATGATAAAGACTGCAACCTCTTGTGACAGGCAGTAATGTGTATCTCGAGGCCAGGGGAGTGAGGTGGACTCACACGACTATCTGCCCTACATGACATACATCCACAAAACTCCTATTTGGATCCAACTTAGGCTCATTCTGAAAATGTAGTTCTATATACGTTACTGGAGACTGCAAATTATGTACCTAGAGGTACGTATGGCTACATTTCATTTTATAAACGAACGCTATGTGGCGGTATGATGCCATTCCTTTTCGCGCTTACCAGTCTACCATTTACCTCGGTATGAACAGCTTTCCCGCCGTAACCACTTTGTTTCGTTAGCTCACCATATACGTCGGCAGACTTGAGATTGCGAGAGGAGTTGACCACGATGACACTGTTCGAGTCTAGTGGAAAACGTTTCCAGAAAGCAGGTAAGACAAAAACAGAATCCAAATAATAAAATAAACAAGTAAATAACAGAGTGAGAATATGGTAAAACGTGGTAAAATCAGACGAGGGTTTTTCTTTTTCTGGATTGCTTTTGAAAATTGTTGGTTGGGTTTAGGGAAGTGGGTGGATGGGTCAATCAATAAAATTGGTTGGGTTTAGGGTAGGAGGAGGGTGGGTCAGTCGATTGGTCAGTCATTCAGTCAGTGGAACAGTCAGTCAACAGGCCTCTGGTGGATTTACGCAAGTACAGCAAGCGCAAATGGCACTCGCGAGAGAAATTTGAGATTTCAAAAAGCGTACACAGCGGCCTCTCGTGGATTTGCGAAAACAAAAACTGCAAAAAAACGTATACCTCCTTGGACGTATTTCGTGGTCTCTAGAAATGTATATAAAGGTACGTTTTCAGAATGAGCCTGGGTTGTTTGGATCACAACGGAATGTTATTCCTATAGTTCTTCTCATCCCAGCTTTGATTAGAATTAAAAATAGTATGGTAGGCAGATGAACT
Source organism: Danio albolineatus (assembly GCA_903798035.1). NCBI lineage: Eukaryota > Metazoa > Chordata > Actinopteri > Cypriniformes > Danionidae > Danio > Danio albolineatus. The sequence goes on from CAIGQQ010014769.1 coordinate 2,504,061, forward strand.
GGCAAGAAGGCTAACAACCACAGCCTCAACTAACTGTTATAAGTGTGCTTCTTGAGGCCAGGATAGTGAAGTTTACTCACACAGCTCCTACTAGAAGTGCTCCACTACAATCACTCCTCTAAAACTCCCCGCCAAATAGGTCAGAAAAAACAGTATAACTCCTTTGGTTTAAATTATCCACTCTCGTGTGCGTCTCCCTAACATCAACATGGATGAGCTATCATAGTACAATGCATTGTTTAGAACAGACTTGTCCAAACTCTGTCCTGGAGGGCCAGTGTATTGCAGATTTTAGCTCCAACTTGACTCAATACACCTGCAAGGATGTTTCTAGAAAGCCTAGCAAGAGCTTGATTAGATAGCCCAGGTGTGTCTTAGAACTAAACTTTGCAGGACACCGGCCCTCCAGGAGGGCGTTTAGACACCTCTGGTTTAGAAAATAAATGCTAAAAATAAACTTATCCTCCTAATCCTCACTCCCATCAAGGTCGCAAAACCTGTGTAACTTCAATTGTACTTGGCCCATTTTGAGCCAGATTTGAACCAGCATCTCCAGCAGCCTCTGACCGTTCCTAAAGCGGCTTCTGAAGCCAGCCATCTTACTAACTGGATTTCATTACACATGCTCATTTATTGACTTGTTTTGTATTTTTAAAGTATATTGAAGTCCTTTTATACATTTTTTATTTCTGTACTCCTGGATTATCATACCGTGTCCACCCCTCCAGCCATCAGCTCAGTAACACTGGCCTTTATGTCCTCGATGGACAGTTTGTCCAGCATTAGAAGGCTTGCCAGCACACCAGGATACTTCCCATTGCCTTCTGGGTTTTTCCGCAACTGCCTGTAGATATTCTGGATACATCGGTCAGCTATGAAATATTACATGGGATATAAAATCAAGGGGAATTTCAAGGAAAAAGCAAAACAAACAAAAAACAATCGTTTAATTCAACAGATGTAGTTTTGTTTTACCCTGGTTAAAGATACCATCCCAGGCTTCAACATGGTTCCTCCAGATTTTAGACCTTAGGGGCCGAAGCAGTCGTGGGGGGAGGTACAGCATGGGTGAGGTGGTCTTAAACATGAGGGTGATGCAGTCAATGAAGCGCTGAGAGTCTGGATCAATGTAGTCCAACAGCAGACCCAAACGCTCCCCATACAACACAGCGCTCACCGCTGAGAAACAAACAGAAAACACTCAGCAATTTAGGGTTTGTGTAGTGTCCAAACTCTGTCCTGGAGGGCATGAATTTGTCCTGTCCAGCTGAATTGAGAGCCAGCTTGCTTCAACACACCTGCCAGGAAGTTTCTAGTAGGATGGTCTCAAACTCAATTCCTGGAGGGCCGCAGCTCTGCACAGTTAAGCTCTAACCACCTCCAACTCACACCTGCTTAAAGCTGTGGTCACACTGGACTTTTCTCCTCATAGACTTCCATTCACACGCAAGCGAATGCGTCAGACCGGAAACGCAAGCTTGTGCGGCAAGTTTCGCCTGTCGCTGTGGTGCAAACTTCAAGCTTGGTAAACTCTGACCTGCGAAATTGTATCACTTGACTGCGTAAGACCAATCGAGGATCAAAACATAACCTCTCTGGACAGAAATTAAAAATATGGACCAATCGCTCGCTTTTTTAAATGTCTCATTACCTTGTTTAATCCCGCCCCTTTTCGCAGCACTGTACTACAGAATTTTGCAAGCTCAAAATCTAGTGTGAACGCAGCTTAATAGTTTTTATTACTCTTAAACACCGTGATTAGTTGTATCAGCTGTGTTTGATTAGGGTAGGACCTGTGGCCCTCCAGGAATCGAGTTTGAGACCTATGCTCTAGTACATGGGGTGTCCAAACTCGGTCCTGGATGGCCGGTGTCCTGCAGATTTTAGCTCCAACTTGCCTCAACACACCTGCAAGGATGTTTCTAGAAATCCTAGTAAGAGCTTGAATAGCTAGCTAAGTTGTGTCTGATTGGGGTTGGAACTAAACTTTGCAGGACACCGGCCCTCCAGGAGGGAGTTTGGACATCCCTGCTCTAGTATATTCAGTAGAAGCTTGATTTGCTTGATCGGGTGTGTTGGATTAGGGTTGAAGCTAAACTCTCCAGGACACCAGCCCTCCAGGAGGGAGTTTGGACATCCCTGCTTTAGTATATTCAGTACAAGCCTGATTTGCTTGATCGGATTTGTTGGATTAGGGTTGAAGCTAAACTCTTTAGGACACCGGCCCTCCA
>CAIGQQ010014784.1:0-11124 GCA_903798035.1 Danio albolineatus
TAGATTAAAAATGGTGAGTGATTTGATAAAAATATTAATAACTGGGCGTTTGTCGTAATTTTGTTACCGTTTTAGGCTAGTATCAATATGGAATCGAGCATGTTGTCAGAGTGTAAATCTATGAATATTAAATGTTTTGCATTGTCACTTTAGTAAGTTTGTCTTTTTATCATTTACAGAAAATGCTCTGAAAGATCATGCACAATGCATCACCAGGGCTACTGGGATTTGCAGAAAGATTGTGGGACACTTCTCCCATAGCTGGAAGAAGAGAGTGCCCTTGAAGGAAGCCCAAAGAGAACTCAACCTTCCAGAGCAAGCCATGGTGACAGACTGCTCAACATGAAGGGGTTCCACTCAGAAGATGATAGCAAGAGTTCTGAAGCAGCAAAATGCCTTGTCCAAGGTTCTATCTGCAGACCGCAAAATGCGACACCTACTGCCCTCATGGCAGGATCTGGAGATCTTGGAATCTGTGAACAAGGCACTCAGCCCACTCCAGGACTTCACAGATGCCCTGTCATGTGAACGTTATGTGAGCATATCTTGTGTAAAACCTACTCTGCATCTTCTGAATAGCGCTGTGCTGGCTGAAGAGGAAGAGGACACTAACCTGACCAAATCACTGAAATCAAAAATTCTGCCCTACCTCAACAAGAAATATGAAGACAGTGTCACACAGGAACTGCTCAACATGTCCTCTTTCCTAGACCCAAGGTTTCGAACACAACATATCTCTGAGCAAGAGACCCAGACCTTAAAGGAACAAGTCATGACTGAGTTGATTGTGAGTAATATTATCACAGAGATTTTTTAACTGGTAAAAATAGCTTGTAACAGATTTAATAAAATGCAATGTTTTTAATTTCCGGACATTCACCAGCAGCAGCCTGTAGCCCAAAGCACAGCAGTGATGGAGGATAACCCAGAACTGGATAGAGAAAATCCACCTGCTGCTAAAGCCAAGAAAAAAAAAAAAAACTTTTCTTTAAGAAAACCACAAACACAACATCAGCAGCATCTTTTGATCCCATGGTGCAGCAGGTCAGAGAAGCAGTAGCTGCTGAACTCAATGCTTACATTTACATGCCATGTGTAGACCATGAAGAAGATCCACTAAAATGGTGGAACAGTCACAAAATAAACTTCCCTAGGCTATGCAAGCTAGCACAGAAATATATGTGCATACAAGCAACAATCTCTGCATCAGAGAGAGCTTTTAGTACTAGTGGTAATGTTGTAACAGATCATCGCTCCTGTCTGAAACCAGACAAGGTTGACATGCTTGTTTTTTTTTGGCAAAGAGCCTCTCAATTGCTAAATAGATTGTTTTAGAAAGAGAATTTTTTTATGTACCAGTTGGTCATTTAAAATAACAACACCAGTTACAAAGGTTTAAGTTTTATTGAGAAACCACCTATATCTAGTTTTCTTCTCAAAAGAAATATACAAAGTATGTGTTGCATCCTGCTTAAATGTCCCTGTTTTGGGACAAAATGTAAAAATATTTTTTTTTAAAAATGGGTATTTGTTTTATTTATCTGTACATTTGACTTTTTAATTTAATTTTAAATGTAATTTAATGTAATTTAATTCAGTAATGCAAAGCTGTTACTGTTACTTAAGTTTGTTCAATTTTGTTTTAATTTGTCAAACAACATTGTTCATTTCTAGTTGTTGCTATTGCACTGTATACTGTATCTCAGTTGAAAAATACAAATTTCAGCATTATTAGTAGTCTGTGTGTGCATTTTTCTTGATAACAATCAAGTTGAGTCATACCACTTGTTTATCGTATCGCAATCGTAAATCGCAATTTTGACCTTAATAATCGCAATGTGATATTTTTCCCAAATCGTGGAGCCCTAATCTACATCCTACAACATCCAGAGTAATGTGTCCAGAGTAAGAGCAACCGTGAGGGATACGCCGTCCATCACAAGGGTGAGGGTCCACACTGAGCATCTCATCCGCAGGGTGAAGCAACAAGCTGAACAGTCATCATCTCTTTCTATTACAGCGAGCATCAACCAGATTCTGCCCATTAGTAAAAGCTTGAGCTTAAGATTAAAGAGTGGATGATGAAGCTAAATTTATTCATGTAAAAAATTATATAAACACAGACTGTACATAATTTCTGTGTTGTTGCCTGCACTGCAGGAATATAAAGTTGTTAATATAATAAACATTCATTTTCAATGCATTAATATAAACATGTAAACATAAATAACAGAACAATTTGAGTGAACATTTGCTCTGCACTGATGTAAATATAAATAACTTTAGATACTTGCACTGCACTAATGTAAATATGCAGGGTTTTTTGAGCAGAATTAAGCGATGGTTACCTTCATCAAAATGTACCACCTTTGTCTTTTGGCAAAAATCAGGCAGGCAACTTCTGTCAGACCCCAGTGATGCTCAATAATGCAAAATACATTTGTTTCAAGTAGCAAAAATGTAATGAATGGGATACCACCTCCAACTAATTTTCAACAAGGAAAACCCTGAACTATGTCAATATAAGTAACAAGACATTTGCACTGCAGTTATGTAAAAAAATTATAATAATTTAGACATTTGCGCTGCAGCATAAATAAAAATAAATTACTCCTTTTTCGTTATATTCATGGCTGTTTTTTCTCCATTGGCCTCTATTGTAACATTTTTTTTTATTGCAAAGCCATGACAGCATATGATCGTGCATTTATGATTGTTGGTGTTTTCTGTGACGACAGTTGATCATTGATCAGTGCAGTGTCTCCTGAACAAAATCAACTTATTTATCTCGTTGGCATGGAGTCAGCTGCAGACTCACTGGCTGGATTCATCGACGCCCTCAAACTTCACATCCACACCTCCATATTCGCCATTACCCTCTCATTTCTCTGTTCACGCGGGTATTCTGGCATAATTTTTGGCAAATTATTGTTATAACAAAATAAATGAAGTATTACCCAGTATAAAATAACAGTTGTAGACCTAACTTTATAGCTACAGCTCGGCAGAGTCAGCACGGGTATAAAAACAGGTGCATTTATTCCTGATGACAATATTTATCATTGTCAGACTTCACTTTCACATAAATACACCTGAATGAATCAATCAAAACTCACAGCTAATCAGAACAGCCTGTGCGTGTAGCATCTCGTCAGATCATACGGAACTGTCAGTCAAAATCTGAGGTGAATCTTAAATAAAGCAAGACTCTCTTGCGTGCGTAGTTACAATAGCAACCCAACGCTCTCCTCAGAATTTCCAACAAGCTTACTTGAATATGAAATTAAAGCCATAACAAACATGGAGTACAATTGTGGTGCAGCGATGAGACGAATGTGTTGAGTGACTGACAGGAGGAGTGGCTATGCAGGACCACAATGCGTGTGTGTGTATAAACTCGCTTTCAGAAAGCACTTACTGCTGTGGGGCTGCCTCTGATTTAAAAAAAAAAAACAACAACTCTTAAATAAAGAATAGAGGCAGAGAAAGCCCAGCTGATATTGCTTTATTGATCCTGTGGGAAAGCAATAATGAACCTGTTTAAATATTTCTGCATAATGTGTTGAAAAACTACGTTTTGACAAAACTTAAACCCAAAAGATTCATGGCTTTGGAACAAACATTCGGGGCTGAAGCCCAGAAGCCCAAACCCCCCCACGCCACCCCTGATCAGGAATAAACACCAACCTATTTGTTGTTCAGAGTCTTCATCTTTAATTTCGCAGGGTTCTGGATCACTCATGTTCTCGCTGTCCTTCAATAAACTCTTCACTGGAGCCTGATGGGAATATTCCAGTGTTAATAGCTTCACTGGAAGAGGAGGAGCTTCATTGGAGGAGGAAACAATTATTCTAATTATGCTGTTTGCATATATTTATATTTTAATGCCATATCAGCAGCACTTGCTATATTCATGGCAACACTTGTATTAAATATTCAATATATAATTGACAATCATAACCGTTTCTGAAACATCATAAATTGTTTTGTTTTTTTAAACACAGAAATACCAACACCGGTAAAGTCTTATAAGCTCTTTCAGTCTGATCAATGATAAAAATTCCTCCAGAAAACACATTTTTAAACATTTGGCTTAAAATATTTCCTGAATAAAAACATTCTCTAATATTATTTAAAAATATACATTTTATTAAGATGTTTTACCATTATGTATTATGGTTAACACAGATTTTTCTTCTCTGTTTAATAAATGGGTGTAAGTCTCGTGTGTGCAGCGTGATCATGTCTCTGATTGCTTATATTTATCTGGTTTTGCCCAGATTTGGTAGCATTACATGAAAAAAGTTAATTTAAGACCTGCCTAAAAAGATTTAAGACCTACAACACAACATTTCAGTAAATGTAAGACTTTTTAAGGCCTAAAAATTAGGATTTTGAGATTTAAGACTTCGTAAGACCCTGCAGAAATCATGTAGATAACCCGCGAGTAACGCATTACAGAAGTGTTTACAGCGTAGCATCGAGCTAAAAACAAGAGAGTATATTAGCATTGAGCACATATGTTAAAGCAGTTCAACCCGCAAGATAATAACAGCTAATCTGCGAACGCTACAAAGGTCAGATATAATACACTTACTTTGAATAGACGCACAACACCCGTAACATAAGGGGAATTAAACGAATTAAACAGCAAAACTCTGCACTCTCCGTCTCAGACCTCTTCTTGTAGGATTAATAGCGGTTGGCAGACCAACTTACATGGTGCATTCCCGCCACCTTCTGGATAGGAGTGTGGAGCGCATAATGTAGTAAACGCATGAAAAGATAAGAATGGAGGGGATGAGATTATCAGAAGTAAGAGAGTAACAGGAAAGAGGGAGAAGAGAGAGAGAAAAAAATAATAAATAAATAAAATGTTAATAATAATAGTTTAATACCTGAACAAATGTACAATTCTTTTATTTTGTTTAACTGTTCTTATATTCTATTAATCAATTTTGTTTCTTTTAGGTAATTAATTAATTGCAGTATTATTTTAACTTGATTTGAACCGTTTCCTAATAAGGTGTGAAGTGACAGATTATTTATCCCATATAAGTTTAAGACTTGTAATTGGCATCTCTGTTTTTCATATGCAACACATTCTGTGATTACATGTTCTATTGTTTCTATTTTCCCACATTTATCACAGCATCCAGTCTCATGCTTTCCTATTCTGTACCTACACTGATTTAGCAAACAATGACCTAAACGCAACCTAGTTATTATCACATCATTCCTTCTATTACCATATTATTTCTAATAACACCCACACATACTTGAATACAATGCATATGCCTACCTTTATCTCCATTATCCCACTCCCTCTGCCATTTCCCACCTATTTCCTTTGCAATCATGCTTTTCACCTCTGACTTACTAATTGTTATCTTAATTTCTACTTGAGTATGTTGCTCATAACAAGTCCATACTGTCTAATTCTAAATAAAATTTGCATCACCTCATTCACCATGTCCTGTCTTGCTATAGATGTTCCACTAATTAGGCTATTTAGTACTGACAGAGAGTCTGTGCATATCACTGATCTTAAAGGTTGCACTTCCTCTATCCATTGAAGAGCGAGAATCATGGCTACTATCTCTGTAGTGAAAACAGATAGACGGTCCGAAGTTCTTTTATATATTTTAATTTGAAATTTTGGGATGCTACTGCGGTTTTAGTATATTTAGGATCTTTTGAACCATCCGTATATATCTGTACATAGTTGAAATATGATTGATTTATGTACTGTTGCATTGCTTTTTCATGTAACATATTTATTTCCATGTTGTGTTTTTCCTCATAGAGATAAGTCAACTGCTGGCATAGAAAAAAGCCAAGGAGGAATTGTAGAAGTTGGTACAGCAGGGGCTATATTGATACCACTTAAACTCATATTTTGAGCCTCCTCATTTGCTGTCCATCCAAAACTATCCTTCTTTTTATTGCCATATTCCCAGCATTCCTTCAATACTGCCTTTACTGGATGACTCTCTTTTTGGCTTTTTATGCTGACCCAATATCTCATTTTTATCTTTCGAAATTTTAGAGGCATTTCACCCATCTCTACTTGTAATGCTGTTATAGGCGTTGTTCTTAATGCTCCGCAACATATTCTCAATGCGTTTGACTGAATTGTTTCAATTATTAATAATTGTATTTTAGCTGCTGAGCTATATACCATGCTTCCATAATTGATAGTTGATCTTACCAGTGCGTTATATATACTCTTAAGAGAGAACCGACATGCTCTCCATTCAGCTCCTGCCAAACATCTCATTACATTTATTCCTTTTTACGTTTATCTATTATTTTATGAATATGCATATTAAAATTCAGTTTTACATCCATCCACATTCCTAGAAATCGGATTACAGATACCTGCTCTATTTTCTGTCCATATAATTGAATATTTATACTTGGGTTAATTTTCTTCTTTGAAAAGCATATAACTTCAGTTTTAGCAATAGAAAATCTAAACCCCCACTCATCTGCCCAATGCTGTACTGCACTAACTGCATTCTGCATACACCTTTCTACATGATCTACATGTAGAATCCCCAACTCTAATTTTGAAAAAAATTTATTAATCGTGATATTAAATAAAATAGGACTGCTAACGCTTCCTTGTGGTGTTCCATTCTCTACCTGATATACCTGGGAGAATGCAGAACCCACTCTGACTTGTATTTTTTCTCTTGAACAAAAACAATCTTAATCCAATTATACATTCTCCCATTGATTTCCAATTTTTCTAATTTAATTAAAAGTCCTTCTCTCCACATCATGTCATATGCTTTTTTGACATCTAAAAATACTCCAACCAACACTTCCTTATTAACCTGTGCCTTTCTAATTTCCGCTTCCAAACAAATCACCGAATCCATTGTGTTCCCTTTTCAGAAATCACTTTGATATTGTTATGAAGCGGACAGGAGACAGAGGTAAGTGATATTATAGTGGGTTTATTTGTAAACAACAGAGGAGCACAATAGGGATTGCCAGGAGGATCGGTAGATGGAATACTTCTGTTCCTCCGTGGCAGGGACGATGGAGCACAAGAGGAGTTACAGCACACACCAGATACAGAAACCACAGCAGACAGGACACGCAGGAACAGGAGGACTCGGGATCGACAGGAGGACTAGGAGGAAGAGATAAAGACAGGGTAAGTTCAATAGCTTGTATATCTGAGGATGACTTCGCTGAGGAATCGCTCAGTGTCCGCTTTCGTCGAGACGAGCCTGGACACTGAGCGACCAGAGGGCTGTGGCTTTATTTGGTGCTCGTGAATGTGAATCAGCTGGGTGCTCGTTAGAAGTCAGGTGATGGTGATCTTTGTGATTGCGGGACGTGAGAGCCTGACCAATCCGTAACAGATATGCAGATAAGAGGTTTTCCTTTTCAATGACATGAACCAGTCTGTTCATTACCATACACTCCATTAATTTACATATATTTGAGGTTAGTGCTATAGGCCTATAGTTATTGGGTTGAGGATGATCCTTACCGGGTTTTGCAATTGGTACTATGACACCATGTTTCCATTCAGCTGGTAAAATCCCTGACTCCCATACTTTATTAAATAGTTTTAGCATTATACATAATGAATTATCTGATAAAGGTTGAATCATTTCATTACAAATTTAATCTCTTCCAGGGGAAGTTTTTTACCTCCTGCTAATGCTTTTTATAACTCAAATAATGTAAACTCATAATCTAATGTACTTCTAGATTCCTGATCATGATTTGTTCTCTATTTTTTTCTAATTTCATCAGATAAATTTGCATTACTATGAATTCTAGCAATTTTTGCTAAGACTTCAGCTTTCTTCACATCAGAAATTACTGGCCTATTATTTTCTGTCAACGTCGTTATATTACTATTTCTTTGCTTTCCTGCCATTTTCCTTATCATACTCTATATGCCAGACACATTAATATCCTCAGCACTGTCGCTATACTCTCTCCAATATTTCTTTTTAGCCATTCTAATTATTTTTCTCACAATTGCCTGAGCTCTTTTATAACTGATAAAGTCATTATATGTTCTTACTTTAAGTGCTTTATATATTTTACTTACTGCTTCGCTACACTCATCGTTCCACCAAGGAACAGTTTTTTCTTACCACCAACTTTCTTTTTTCCTATTACTTCTTCTGCAGTGTTCTGAAGAACTTCACAAGTTTTAGAATTATAAACTTCCTCATCATCCTCACATCTATCTTATTCAGACAATCTATTATTGCATAATTCCTTAAAATATTCCCAATCAGCTGTTCTAAATTTCCACCTTGGCATTCTTTCCACCACAGTTCGAACTACCTCTACTCCAATTGAACTAATAATTGGAAAATGATCACTAACAATTGTGTTTTCCTTTAACACTTTACAATCGCATCTTCCAACTAGGCTTTCAAAAACTAGTGTCAAATCTAAATTTGAGTTTTTTTCCATGTATCAGCTCCACTCTGGTATAACCTCCATCATTAATACATACTAGTTCTCCCCAATCCAGCATATCTTCTATAATCATTCCATTATAATATGTTTTATTACTCCCCCATAAAGTGTTATGAGCATTAAAATCCCCGCACCACACAATTTTATGATTTCCATTTCCTTGAATATGTTCTTGATTATCCTTACTTAATTTCTCACATGGATTGTAATAGTTAATTATTTAATTCAACCACCACCACCTCTTGTTCCCCAGTGACCTCAACTGCACTATACCCTATACTCTGTTTAACAAATGTTGCTACCCCTCCACCATTGCATTTGTCTCTATCTTTTCTGATTGAGATATATCCATTACTTACAAATTCTTAATGAGATTTAAGCCAGGTCTCCTGAACACATATAATGTCAGGACTGTTTTCTTGATTAAGCTTCTAGCGTTCCACTGAAGTTTTGTTAATACCATTATGTACTTCCATACGGTGGCCGAGAGAGGTTAACGCGCTGCAATTTAAGAAAGCACATGCAATAACAAAAACACCAGCAAATTAAGAACGATCTTCATCAATTTGAAGGCACACCTGTTGCAAATTGTCACAACACAGACAGCGGAAGAAACGCGCAGCAAATTGGTCACAACACAAACAACAAAAGAAATGCGCAGCAAATTGGTCAAAACACAATGGAAGAAACGCGCAGCATATTGGTCAAAACACAATGGAAGAAATGCGCAGCAAACAGTCACATAACACAACGGAACTGTTTCAAGAGGACCCAAAAACATGATGGACCCAGCTGAGATACAGATGTAGTTAATTTATTTAATAACGCAATGTTTCAGTTAATCTTTAATTAGACTGATAATTTACAAAAGACAAAGGAATCGTGTAATCAGGATATTAAAATAAACGAAAAACAACTCACCTTTCAAAGACCACCAATCACTTCACTGAACAACAGTCACGGCGGCTCCGTTTCTCAGCTGGGTCCGTCATGGTTTTCGGTCCTCTTGAAACACTTCCACATGGTGGACTGTCTGACTGGTTCCTCTTTGCATCTTGAGTCTGGCATTTATCATATCTACCGTAACACCATCTAATTCCAAGTACTTTGCAGCAGCTCTGATAATGATTTTAATTCTCTCGCTCCTGCTTTCCGTCTGCGCAGAGCAATTAACCACTTCTGCTATAAACGTAATGAACGAAACGTTGTCAATACAGACTTCATTGTCTTTACTTTGATCTTTCAATGTTGTTTTTGTTGAGATTCTCTTATCCTGGTTTCTGTTTCTTTGGGTGTCTGTTTTACTTTCTTTAGAGCTTCAGCATACGATATTCCCTCTGCCATTCGGACATTTTAGACTTGTATTACATTTTTCCTTACTTGGCATCCTCCATAGCCCCCACTGTGTTCCCCTCCGCAATTACATCACCTTGGCTTTATTTCCTGCCCACACTTGCCATACTTATGATCTCCCCCACATCTCGGATATCTCTGTTTACCTCTACAAACTGCCGCAACGTGTCCAAACTTTTTGCATTTGTAACAGCGTATCGGCGGAGGGACATATGGCCTAACGTTGTAGCTCAAATATCCTAAATACACCCTCTCCGGTAGTTTGTTTTCATCAAAATGTATCATTACTGATACTATATTAATGGCATATCCTGTCTAGACAACGCCATAAAACAGTAACATGAAAATACATAAAATCATGATTTCGGAGTATTTGTACAAGTTGGGATTCAAACCCAAAGGCTATTTGCAGCACAGAACAAGGTGCACATGCACGATCCACTAGGCTATATGAGACAAAAGCTTTAGCCGACCCTGTCAGTCAAACGCTGTTTCGCCTCGTCTTGAATCGCTTCGGAAAGGATCAACATTTGGATCGCTTTAGTCACGTGACCAGGTGTTTCGAAACACTTTAATCACTTGACCAGAGTGATTTGGATCATGCTTCAGTGCAGTGTTTCGATACACTTGCGCTTCAGGATCTCGACACTATGTCAAAACGTCAGTTTCATGTCAGCCATCCCTACTAAATTGTTGAAAGTGAACACTGAGTGTTGACTTAGTGAGATCTATACAGGGACACGTGTGCTGAGGAGGGTACCTTTTTGTTTTATTACGTTTTTCCATGTTTTGTGGTTAGTAGGGAGGTAAGTGAATGTTATTTTGTTTTATTTCATGTGCGGGTAAGAGGGTTCAATACTTGAATATTTGTTTGTTATTTTGGCATTTACCTCTGCAAGCTTTTTAACTTTTTAGCTTTTTAAACTTCCTTTAAAGTTAAAAGTTAAATAAATTTGATCATACGTTATTTCTTTGGTCAATCGTCTCAGTTGTTATTCCTTATGAATTGGAGATAAGACTCCAGGCTCCTCGTTAATTTTAGAGGTGTCCTAATTAATTTTAATATTATTTATTGTTACGGGTCTGGCTTGCTGTGTGGAGCCTTTTTTAAGTTAGATTTCCGTAACAAATATAAATAACACAACTGAGGTTAAGATTCATTCATTGTAACTTGTGTTACTGAGATCATAATAAACACCACATTTGAAAAAGTGACCTGTTATATTACTGCAGTACAGAAGAAGACTGTTATATTACAATAATTGCTTTACTTTGTCCTCTCAACACTGCTATTAACAGCTGAGCAAA
>CAIGQQ010014794.1:0-17963 GCA_903798035.1 Danio albolineatus
CAAACATGCGCATTTATCCTGAAGTTCCGTTCTAGAGCTTTTCTGACGCTTTTGTTCCTCACTGCCAGTGAACGCTAAACTATGGCGCTTGCGTGAAGGGCAAGTAGAGTGCGTTTCCTTGACAGCCGTTGCAACGTGCGCCGCTTATTTATATTCTGCTGCTCATAATGGAGCCAACACGGAATCTAATGCTCTGGGGGTCCATTATCTCGAGATCTCATCTAAGAATGGATAAATATTAAACTAAATAACATGTTGTGAAAATATATTAGTATTGATATTTAATGTACTTGTATTGTGAAGGTGGAACTTTTGTTTGTGTGTGCTTTTAGGTTCTAATGGGCCATTTTATTTTAATTAACTAGGTTACTAACCAAGCAGAATTAAAGACACTGCAGTGTTTAACGCTAAGGATTTTTTGTAATGGCCCAATCGGGCCAGTGGTTCATATTTTTACTTGCCCTGCCAAAATTTTCACTGGCCCCACCTAAAAGAAGTAATAGCTATTTCTTAGCCACATATTTTAAATAATGTGTCAAAGATAATATCTGTAAATCTATAATTATAATTTTTTTTTATGTTAATATATATATATATATATATATATATATATACAATGAGCAGAATTCAAAGTGTTATGCAAACAAAAAGAGCAGTATGGAAGTTCTAAATTATTTAAATAAATAATTTATAAATTATTCATTTCATTTGTTGTGTGGTACCCACGTAAGTATCTGCTTCAAGACGTTTTCTTTTAGCCTCATAATTTGATGTTGCCGTCTCTTCGCTGGACTGGTTGTTACCAGGTTATGGAAAAATTAACATGCTCCAAACATCCAATCAGATAAGAGGAACTGAAACGCAGTTTGGTGTTTACTGCATTACAGAAAAGGTAGCATTTAAAGGCTTAAAAGCACAAACTGTTTCTTGATTCTAAGACTGTATTTGCACGCAATTTACAAATAGTTGCAGGGAAATTAAACATTAGTAACAAGGTAGGGCCAGTAATAATCCTGTCTACTGTCCCAGGCATCTCTCACGATGGCCCGGGCCATCGGGCAGTCCTTATTGTTGAGCTCTGCACTGACACTATGAGAATGGGGAAAAATAGTTCTTTCTTAAAGTTCCTTTGGAAATAAAAACACTTCACATGTCTGTTGTGTCAATATTCTCTATAAACATCAATGTTTATTTCCAACAAGTCTTCCTGCATTAATATCCATAGCAAAATATTACAGTAAATAAGCATCTTAAAGGGATAGTTCACCCTAAAATGAAAATGTAATCACTATTCCTCACACTCAAGTTGTTCATGAGTTTTTTTTCTCTCCTGTTGGAATAAAATTAAGATATTTTGAAGAATGTTTGAAAGACAAACATATACAATGGAAGTCAATAGTTACAGGTTTCTAGCATTCTTAAAAATATCTTCTTTTGTGTTCAACAGAAGAAAAAACCTCAAATAGGTTTGGAATAAGAGAAGAGAGAGTAAATTGTCACTTTTTCTTTTTTCTTTCTTTTTTTTTTGTTTTGGCTGACTATCCCTTAAATCATTTTTTTTTTTACCAATAATAACAATACATGCTTAAAAACTTTAGTTTGAATAGCTCATTTTGTGGGATTTAAATTTTGAAACAAAAATCTTAGGAATTAAAAACCAAGCAAGAAACACTGTTTTTGAAAGTTGGATTTTTATAATGCTCTGTAACCTTTTTTAGCGTTATATAATTAGCTATAATTAAACCAGTTGAAAAATTAGTGTAGTGGAATGCAAAAGCATGTTTGTGTGAACAACCTATTATAGACCACTGATTTTGATATGGTTTTAGTTGTTTTATGGGAATTAACAAAAATATGCCAATCCTATAATTAAAGTACTTTTGAATAAGGAAGTCTTTACCACAGCTATAGAAACTGCATAGAAAAATAATATAATGGAAATCATTTTCAACTAACCAATCAGATCCCATCCTTTACATGTTATTGTGTTTTTTAAAGTGACGGCACCTTGGTGAAATTGGGTGGACTTCATTGCCTACTTTCAGACTAAATATATAATAATAATAATAATAATAATAATAATAATAATTTATTATTTTATTTTATTTTATTATTTTTTTATATATATTTTTTTTTTATAATTTTTTTTTTTAATTCTTGTAATCTGTTAAGCATCTTATTTATGTTCTGTTATATTATATCAGATAGCAGAATACACTTTACAAATACATGTAAAAAGTATCGACTTGCTGTTTTTGGCCTGTGTTTTAGTTTTAGGCTTCATGCAAGTGTTCTATAGATAATCATCATATAATTGTATATCCTGCTGTTGTATTATCTCTGTGGGACTTCCTGACTTTGATCCTGCCAGGATGATGGATACATTTTCTTTGCGTTTTAGTTTAAGGAAACAATTGATGACTGAGAAATCTACGGAAAATGTTGTTTGTATATCATGTTACTTTTTTATTATTTTATTGTATTAATTATTAATATTTGATTAAAAAAGCAAGGTGATCTTATCTGTCACAATATGTGAGATTTATGGCTATTCAACCTGCAAATATAAAACACAAATGTAAATTATTATGACAGATGACCTGAAGGGGAGGTGGATACACCTGTGTTTAACATCCTTTGAACGTGTGGAAATTCAGCCAATGTAAATTGGATTTCCGGAATGGTGGGTGGTAATAGTCATAGTAATAGGATGATAAGCTTTATCACAGGTGCACACTTCGATTAGATTGATTGACTAATTTTGCATCAACCACAAAATAGAAGTGCACAACTTTAAGATCACCACCCATCCGCCAGGATGCATGATTTTTTTTCTTTCACCCTCATTTCAAAGCCACAAGAAAACAAATAGGTTTTTTTTAAAAAAATCATATAGATTTTGAACTCTAAACAAAATATGATAATTTCTATATCATTTCTATACATATAAATCTAAGATACAGTAAAAAAAACTGCAAGCAAGATGTACTTGCAATAAATTTAAGCTACAACAAGAAAAAGTATGTTTGTTTATTGTGTCTTAAAGGTTAAAGTCCAGTCTAGATTGAGCTCTGAACACAGTGTTTTGAATATTTCCATGCCTGGAACTAACGCAGTGCCAAGAAAAGCTCTTCTGAATGAATAAACAGGGGAACTGACCAACAGGTGTTGCAGGAAAGCAGATAAAAGAGTGGGGAAAAATCACAAACTGCACCATAGGGATATCGCCCAAGTGCAGGCCTTTACTAGCAGTGGTAGTGCCTAGAATTTAAATCAAGCAGTACAGGTGGTGTTTTCCAGTGTCCTGTGGCAGAAATGTCAGTTCTTTACAGATTATTTGAGCACAAGCTAATTTTCCTATCCAAAGAAGAGAGACTGCATTTCTCATTTGTAATGGAGGATTTGGTATTTGCAAGGGTAAATTGGACCACAAACAGTTTGTTAGTAAATGTCAAAATGTTTGTACTGTGAGATGATAGAAGAAGGAACCATTTTTCACAATTAAATTCCAGTTCTGTTTCTTAAAAGATTACAGCGAAGGTCTTTTTTTTTGTTAGTCATGTGTTTCTATGATGTTCTTTCACAGGTATGTCTGGCCATTGCTCATTACTCCCATCCTGCTGACCCACAGCTACTCTTTGGCTTTGAATACGTCGGAAAGCGATATCATGGATCAGCGGGTAAGAAAACAGAGTCAACTGTGACCGCAAAATGATTTGCTCTGTTTCCACAAGAGCTGCCAAATTGAGTTGAGCTGTCCATACATTTTGCCTCCCTGCAAGTCGAGACATGACGAGACTTAGTGGAGAATGCAAAGTGCTCGTGTTATGAATAGCAGGGCCTTTATTAAGATTGATATTGCTGGTATGATTGAACTGCACGGTAGCATGTAGTTTTAAGAAATGACAGAATGTATTGATCTTGGTCAGAGGTGCACTATATATATATATATATATATATATATATATATACACACACACACTTCTTTATTTTTTTTATTCTTTTATATACACACTGCAGTAAGTCTGTGGTCCATAAGATGTACATTTTTTGTTACGGCATTTCTTGTTGTAAATTTATCTTAGCGATATTAATGAAGAGAATATTTGGGCTGCTTAATATTTTTGTGCAAACAGTTTCAAAGATTTTAAAATATTACTGTTTAAAATGCATTTTATTTTTTTTTTATTTTGTTTAATTAACCCTTATGTGCTATTGGGGATGTTTTCATCTACTCTGGGGTGATTTTGAGGCTTTTGGATGGAGTATAGTGCATGTGTGAGAGTGAGAGAGACATTTGCACACTTACTTTGATATGTCTAAGAAAAATCTAAACAAACCCCTCAGCTCTGAGAACAAAGTAAACATAGTAAGTGTATTTATTCACGCACACTATAATTTGTTGTTTTACTACATAGAACTCCATATAAAAGCCAAAAACTTTTTTGGAAAGGCTTATCTAAAGGGTTAATGGTGCCAGCTGTTGATCAACAGTAAAAATGACAAATCTGACCTTTTCCCAATAGAGAAAATCACCAACAATAAAGAATGGCATGGCTTTGCAATCAAAAAAGGTCATTATAATGGAAGTCAATTGGGCAAAAACAGCCACTAACATAACAAAAGGTAGTAAATTTGAACAATACACAATGGTTAAATGTTTATTATCATAATATATTTCTGTATTTTTAAATTTAGAAATGCAAATAATGTTTTATTTTAATTCCTGAAAATAAAAAAAATAATATAAAAATAAAACAAAAACATCTCAGGAAACCACCTGCAGCTTTCTCAACTTTCAAGCCCTCATGAATTAGCTTCCCTTTGCTGTGGTTTGAGTGTGTACTTGTTTGGTTTGTTTAGGTGAGCGGGTGAATGGTGTTGACCCTGGTGGGGGCTTGCAGACTCCCCTGTTTGACTGTTCTTCAGATTGGGACAGAGAGATCAAGCGCACTGGTGCCTCTGAATGGAGGGTGTGTACCATCAATCAAGGCTATTTCATCTCACCCAGGTCAGTTGTGATCTGTTTTGTAAACCGCTTGTATTATAAGCATCTCAGGCTGAAAATCACTGCTGCGTGACTTATATAATGAGTAGATGTGACAGAAAGGCAGTCATGAGTATATACAGTATAAATGGCTATTGTTAACGGGAACATGGATTACTCATCCTAATAAATCTTCTTTAATCAGGATAACTGATTAAATTAGACAGGTTTGTATTAATCTGCTCAGACAGACAGGAATGTTGTGCTCTCTGGAATAATCCTCTGGAATGAAATCACTGATCTCTCTTATCCACACGCAGTTCAGTATCAGGTCATTGTGTTTATAATACTAACACAAAGAAGCATCACACATTTGATTGTGCTTTTTCTGCCCAGATAAAGTGGAAAAATGTGCCTCTACCAACAATTGTTTTATAAAAATGCTCCTATACATACAGATTTCTGAAGTTCACAGCTGAAATAAGCTCTACAGGCAGGAAAATGACAACAAATTGTATATCTGTTTAGACAAATTATGATTACAGTACAGAATAATGAAGGCTTTCTGATTGTTCTTTGCACAATGCTCTTATTGGGACAACATGTGTTCAGTATTAACATAGTGCATGTTTTTTAAACATGTATTTTTATGTCTACATGACATCTTGATCTCTGTCATTTGCATCTTCAACAAAAACTTTGTTTGATAATATGCACCTAGAGCTAATACGGTTTGATCAAAGTAAAAACATGGTAAAACTGCATGGTTGCTTAAGTCCTTAGATTTAGAGTGAGTATATGTTCATGTATTTTTATGTACATAAAAAATATGTAAATGTATTTTTCAACACTTTACATTATTAAACTTTTAATGCTATTAGCTTATCACATGCATAAACAAAACATCAGGAGCGAAACCAAACACGCAATAAGTAACTTAATGTATTGTTGTAAAAATGTTACCACAGGCACATATTTATTTCTCATGAACTCAGATTGGGAATTGAACTTCTGTTTTCTGTTGTTTGCAGTCTCCCAGAGTTCTTTGTGGTTCCGGTCTCTCTAGCAGATCAGGATCTGAAGCAGTACGCCTGCTGCTTTTATTCGCAGCGCATCCCGGTAAGCACCTTTTACTGGACTGCAATATTGGTTTATGGAGTGGGAGGGGAGGAAATCTACAAATCACTTTTACTCTCCGAGTCTTTTTTACACTCACTCAGAGAGGAAGTCATCAGTTAGTGTCTTGCTTTAGAACGTTGCAAAATAAGAAACATCATCTTTAAATAATCTCTCCAAATCTTCCTGGTAGATGGATTTATTTGGATTTTTATATCTACCATTTGTAAACATAACACATAGGCTGAAAATGATTTGTGTGTGTACGGTTTGGTTTGCAGTTGTGGTGCTGGAATCACCCCAGTGGAAGTGCTCTGGTCCGCATGTCTAACGTCAATGACCCTCAACAGCAGAGAAAAGTGGAGCAAAGGTAAGAAAGAGAGAATCAGAGGCTGATTAAGGCGAGCAGATTTGGTTGGACCTCTGTTTAAATGAAAACTTCACTTTTTTTTAAATTAGGCTAATTTGAGTTTTACCTTTTACAATCCATTCGGCTGATCTCCGGGTCTGCAAAGAGCACTTTTAGCTTAGCTTAGCTTAGCATAGGTTATTGAATCGGATTAGATCATTAGCGTCTTGTTCAAAAATGACCAAAGAGTTTTGATAATTTTCCTATTAATTCCTGGACTCTTCTGTAGTTACATGTTTTCATTTACTAAGACTGACAGTAAATGATAGTAGGCATGGGCCGATATAAGTTTCTGCCGGTATGATTACCTTTGGATAAACATATCACGGTTTCACGGTATCATGGTATTGTGGTTACTGTCTAAAATTTATTTATTTTTTTTAATGTCTGGGTAAAAAAGACTTTTTTCCCCTTTAAACACAATATATTATTTTTTGAAAGATTTATAATATTTTGGAGCAGAAAACATGTCAGGCTAAATATTTACAATGAATCATTGACTTCTGCTGTCTTCATTAGTTTAAATAACACAGATGTCTTTACAATTTAAAAAGGCATCTTTGGATTTTTTTTCCTGCTGTAGTCCTAAAAAACTAAAATAAAATTATAAAAAAAGAATAAAATAATACCTTAGGGACGGTATTACAAAAAATGTTGGCGGTATGAAAACCTTGACTTTTCCAAACCGCGGTATACCTTGAAAACGTTATCATCCCATGCCTAAATGATAGTAGCTAATTTCCTAGCTAGGCCGATATATCTTGGAACTATACTTTCCTTCTTGTGTAACAGTCAAGGAATTACGCAATGATAGCAATGATAATTACGCAATGATAATTACGCAGCACCTATGTTACTCCTCAGCTTGGTAACATGAACAGGACTGGAACATGCTCCCTGTGCAAGCAGGTGGTCATGTTGGTTATAATAACAGAAGGTAGCCACTTTTCAGGCACTGTTTGATATCTTTGCGTCTGCTGCAGCCGTGGTATGGCAACAAAGTTCCTCTATTATTATCCGGAAATGAGAGTATTGTTCCTAGCCAAATTGGCCTGTGAAACTTAATTTTCCTTCTGTCTTAGTACACAATGTAACTACAGAAGAGTCAAGGTTTAATTGGGAAAATTATCAAAACTCTGGTCATTTAGTGAAATGCTAATGGACTAATCCGATTCAATGATTTATGCTAAGCTAAGCTAAAACCTACCCCACCTCAGACCTAGAGATCGGCTGAATAGATTCAAAAATGGTTAAACAACTCTTTACCGTTAT
The DNA here is from genome assembly GCA_903798035.1 of Danio albolineatus. Classification (NCBI taxonomy): domain Eukaryota; kingdom Metazoa; phylum Chordata; class Actinopteri; order Cypriniformes; family Danionidae; genus Danio; species Danio albolineatus. Next base: position 7,785 of record CAIGQQ010014794.1, read on the forward strand.
ATAACTCTTTATTTTTGGCTTGTTATGACTGTTGCTTGCTCACTCATCTCAGATCTTTTGGCTTTTGAGACCAGTAGGGATGCCCGATCTGACCCAGAGATGAAGGATGTCAGATTCTGTATTTTATTATTTAGTGATCAGCTGTTAAAACTGTTCTATTTCTGCAGGATTTCCAGTGCCATCACAAAGAGCCACCCACTGCGCAGTGATGTCTTCAAGTCGGATTTAGACAAAAACCTCCCAAACATCCAGGATATTCAAGCTGCTCATCTGAAACTGAGGCAGATCTGCGTTATAGGTAATCAATACGCTCTTGGAGAAGAAAAGACTGCGCCACACACTCGACTAAATAAGACTTTAACTGTAGGAAATCCTTTTAGGCTTAACACTGGGCTACAGTAAGGGCCAGGAATGTTTTTGGTTATTTCAGGAATCCCACATACTGGTTGCTGGTGCCATTGAAAACATGTTAGCTGGAAATATAGTTTTGAAACATAGCTTGGGTCTATGAGCTAAGCTGTCTGATGATGTGATTTGTTTATTGCCTCCTGCCCCACTCTGGCTCTAATGTGCCTTTTTGCTTGCTTCTGTATTAATATGCAGAGTCATTTGAGGAGTCTGAAGAGAAATGGCTGTCTTCCTTAGAGAGCTCACGATGGATGGAGTATGTCAGGTATGATGGAAGAGTATTCAGTAGTCACCAGGCAGCATACTCTCCTTCTGCCAAAAATGGTTTCTGTTTTTGCATTCTCAGGTGTTTATTTAGGTCTCAACTGTTTTGAGATTGTCGTGTCTTTCTTTTAACAGGACATTTTTGCGGCATGCAGTAGAGGTAGTCTATATGCTGGAGAGTAGGCATGTGTCTGTCATACTCCTTGGTAAGAAGCAGTTTGTACAAACACATTTATTATGTAAATGAAAAATATTTAAATATGAAAGGAATATTTCACTCAAAAGTGAACACTAATGTCATTCCAAATCCATATCAGGTTATAAAACGCAGGATTTTTTGAATGACTTGCAAAACTTATTTAAAGGGATAGTTCACCCAAAAATGAAAATATACTCACCCTAAAGTGGCTCTTTGTGAGTTTCAGTATTTTATTGAACACTAAAGTAAGTTATTTTGAAGAAAACTGAAAACCTGTAACCATTGACTTCCATAGAAGAAAAAAAATATTATGAAAGTCAATGGATACAGTGTTCTAACATTCTTCTTGTTCAGCTGAAGAAAGAATGGTTTGAGACAAATGAAGTGTGTTTAAATGATAATGTAAATGAAAAACTATCCCTTAAATTTAAATGAACAGTTCACCTAAATATTATAATTACCTCATAACTGCATCCTCCACCAGTTGTTGCTTTTGTTGAATGGAGTTTAACACTATCTGCTGGCACTTATGTCACTTCGGAGTTCCCTAGAAATGTTGTGAATGCAAAATGGTCCAAAGGAAAAGTAGTTTTGGGCATTTGGGACTGGTGGGTAGTTTCACAACTGAGTTCCTCAAACGATAAAAGCTCCTATTGGTTACCATGCCACACACATACACCTCTGACCCCTGTTTACTCTATATGTGTTTATATAAGGGAGGGGAAGCTACATTAAATCTGTCAAATAAAATCTGTCATACAATTATATAAAACAATCTCTTTAGAAAACTTTAATTAAGACATTTGATTAATTTGGCACATTTTTGTACGTTTTAGTTACTACATTTCTACATTTTAGTTACTTGTTCTTCAAATTCAGGCACAGAAACCTCTCAGCATTTTTAAAAATCTTTTAGTTTAACCACAAAACAACATGAGGGACTGATGACAGACATTTCATAAGTGGATGAACGTTTTTATAGCCAAATCTAATATGTGAAATGTAAAATGTTTTAAAAAATTTTTTATCTATATGTGTGTGCATGTGCAGAGAAGGAGGACCGGGACCTGAGCTGTGTAATTTCCAGTCTGGTGCAGCTGATGTGTGATCCTCACTGCAGGAGTCTGCATGGCTTCCAGGCTCTAATTCAGAAGGAGTGGGTTATGGCTGGACATCGCTTCCTGGACCGCTGCAACCATCTGAAGAAGAATGACAAAGAGGAGGTAACACTGCTTATATATATATGAGATGTATTCCAGCATTTTCCCAGAGATGGGTTGTGGCTGGAAGGGCATCCGCTGCGTAAAACAAATGCTGGATAAGTTGGCGGTTCAATCCGCTGTGGCGACCCCGGATTAATAAAGGGACTAAGCCGAAAAGAAAATGAATGAATGAATGTATTCCAGCATCATGTTTGTTTGTTTATTTATAAAGGCACTTTTAGATATGTAAAGTCAACGTGTTTTATTTCTCTGTGCAGTCTCCTTTGTTTCTGCTGTTTCTGGACTGTGTGTGGCAGCTGTGGAATCAGTATCCAGCAGCGTTCGAGTTCACTGAGGTTTACCTGACAGTGTTGGGGGACAGTATGTGGGTCCCTGTTTTCAGCACCTTCCTCTTCAACTGCCCACGACAAAGAGCAGAACACAGCAGGGTTAGATGCTTATTTTTGACACATTTTGATAGAACTAATTCTGGTATGTAGTATGAACAGCTTTTTTCCATAAAAAAACATCTTTGTTTGCTGTTTAATTATTCATCTGATAAAATGCACATACGACATACTGTGGACATTTTTATATTGTACTTGTATTTAAAAATATAAATAAAATATACATAAATGTTATTCCATCTGTAACTAATTACGTTATTGACCGTACTCCAAACAGTTAACTAATTTTAAATAGCAATAAAGGTGTTTTATAATAATAATAATAATAATAATTTTTCATTTGTAAATGACTTTGCCTACATACATGCAACTCAAAGCACTTTGCAAACAAATATTAAGAAATATCAATATCAGGTAAAATATAAAATAAAAAAATAAAAAAACAATGTAAAAACAACAAATGTTTACTCTGATAAATGCATACACATACACTTATATAAACATACAGCATTAACATAGTTGTACCTAACAATTACATCTGTTTGCATAAAAAATTGCTAGGACCAAAAATACAATATGAGCTGTAAAAAAGTGGAATTAACTACTGTTTTAGAAAATTTTGAAAAGATTTAAAATAGGCCAAAATAAAATATGATTGCAGTTGATAGCTATCAACTGTTATCTTTGTGTTTAAAATGACAACAGAAATGATTTTTATTTATATACTATTTTTAATTTATTCTTTCATTTGATTCAAAATTGTTTACTATTTATGGTTTCAACAAACCATTTTCTCCTTTAAAAAACTCATATTTTTCTCAACTTTTATAAATTAGTTTAATTTGGACACAAAACAAGATATTCTGATATATGTTTTAAATTATCAGCCATTGACACCCACAGTAGGAACAAAAAAAATGATATATATAATTATAAAAATGATATAATCTTAAAAATGATATAATAATAAAGATATAATAATACAAAATAAATAAATAAATAAATTTATATATATATATATATATATATATATATATATATATGGAATATAGACTGTTAAACAGAAAGAAAAAAAAACCAAACAGGTTTGGGGAAAGAGTATGGTGAGCAAATGATGACAGAATTTTCATTTTGATGGTGAACTACCTCTCAGTAGTAGACATTACCTGCAGTTATATACTATAGTTTTCACTTGTATTTTACCATCCATCTGGAATGGTTTGAGCTGACTTTTTTGTTTGTCATTCTTTTTCTCTCTGTAGGATTTTGCGAGCAGTAAGAGTATCCACCTGGGGCAGGACCAGGCTCTGCGTTTTCCTCCAGTGTGGGACTGGTCTCAACAGTTCAGCCTTAAAGACCAGACTCTTTTCAATAATCCCCTGTACGTGGGCAAGATCGCCACCTGTGTTCGGAACGGCACAGTGAAGACCTTCACACACAGACGCAGCAAGGTGAGCTCCCTATGGCCACACCGCAGCATAATTCAGTTGTCAGTTCACATTTTTACACTTAATCCCTTTTTATACCAAAGAATTCAGTAATTTAGAGGAGTGACATCCACTTTCAATGACTGACCACCACATTTAGAAGAGTTCTATGTGGATGTAACTCAATTGACCAACTATTTGACCATTGATCAGGGATGTGTCTATGTATGTGTGGTGAATGAAAATACAACTTTATCTATTATTTACTGGATTGTTTAAACCATCAAGCTAAGCCCAATGACTCTTAAAAATGGACATGGCTACACTTCAAGATCATGTTCTGCAAAGGAGCCTTACAAGCACAAAACACTACAGTTCTTTCACTGGTGGTCTGCTCGAACATAATGAGTGTACATACGTCACAAGATGGCGCCGAGCATGGCCGCCGTGTTGCGAGCTCTCAGCAAACCTTGTTGTGTTTTGTGTGTTTTACTTGTATTTTTGTTGTTTTTCGTGCTGGATGTACAAGCGCTTATTGCCTACGAAAGACACACACTTCTAGAAATCGGTTCCCTCGTCGCACATCGAAAACCGGACTTCGAGTTCTTTAACGACGCTGTTTACAAACAGAGAGACAGAGCCCTTTGTCTGCGTCACACAACCGCGGCGACGACGAAAACGCAGCCGGAAAAGAGGAAAGAGAGCCGGCGTCCTCGTCAGACTTAGACGCCGTGGCTTTCGACCTCCGCTCCCCACCATTCTGTTGGCTAACGTTCAGTCACTGGACAACAAACTTTGCGAGCTACGGGCGCGCATTTCCTTTCAACGGGAAACAAGAAACTGCTGCATTATCTGTCTTACAGAAACCTGGCTATCTGCGGAGGTTCCAGACACAGCTGCTGAACTTTCGGGGTTCTCCGTGCACCGCGCGGATAGAACGAAAGAACTCACAGGGAAAAGCAAAGGAGGAGGTGTTTGTTTCTTTATTAACAACTTATGGTGTGACGAGAGAAACATTCACTCGGTTAGATCGTTTTGTTCTCCTGATCTGGAATACCTTACGCTTCTGTGTCGTCCATACTGGCTACCAAGGGAATTTACAGCGATTATCATCACGGCTGTTTACATCCCCCCTCAAGCCAACACAGAACAGGCGCTCAAGGAACTGTATGGGAGCATAAGCGAGCAGGAAAACGCACACCCGGAGGCAGCGTTTATTGTTACAGGGGACTTTAACAACGCCAATCTCAGGAAAATCGCTCCAAAATACTTCCAGCACATCACCACAAACACGCGTGGTGATCGTATTTTGGACCATTGCTACACTCCATTCCGGGACGCCTACAAATCCCACCCACGCCCACCGTTTGGCAAATCAGATCACTCCTCTGTTCTGCTCCTGCCTGCCTATAGGCAGAAACTGAAACGGGAACCACCCACTCTCAGGACGTTTCAGAGCTGGACGGACCAATCGGATTCCATACTCCAAGACTGTTTTGATCACGTTGACTGGGACATGTTCCGGGCGGCTTCTGATGACGACATTGAAGTGTACTCAGACACCGTTACGTGCTTCATCAGAAAATGCATAGAAGACGTGGTTCCAACAAAAACTGTCCGTATCTACCCCAACCAAAAACCATGGATCAACGGCGAAGTTCGAACAGCCCTATCAGTGCGAACTTCCGCCTACAAATCCAGAAATGCGGAGGAACAAAAACAGGCAAACTACAACCTTAGGAAAACCATCAAAGCAGCAAAACGTCAGTACAAAGACAAGGTAGAAGGTCAATTCAACACCAATAACGCAAGGAGCATGTGGCAAGGACTTAATTACATCACAGACTTTAAAAGTAATAAACCAGCCACCGTAAACATTGCTGCTTCTCTCCCGGACGAGCTCAACTCATTCTACGCCCGCTTTGAAGCTCAGAACAGCGCGCACACACAGCGCGCTCCCGCGGCCGACACAGAAACGGTGAGCACACTCTCTGTCTCTAGCGGATGTAAAAAGATCTTTCCGTCGCGTGAACATCCGCAAAGCTACGGGCCCGGACGGCATTCCTGGACGTGTACTTAAAGCATGCGCACACCAGCTAGCGGGAGTTTTCACGGACATCTTTAACCTCTCGCTATCTCGGTCTGTGGTTCCCGCGTGCTTTAAGACCGCTACTATTGTGCCAATACCGAAATCAGCTAAAACCACCTGCTTGAATGACTGGCGTCCGGTTGCACTGACACCCATCTTCAGCAAGTGCTTTGAGAAGCTGATTAAAAACCACATCTGCTCTGTACTGCCCGCTCACACTGACCCTCTGCAATTTGCATACAGAAACAACCGCTCCACTGATGATGCAATTGCTTTCACCCTACACACTGCTCTGTCTCACCTGGAAAACAAAAACACATATGTGAGAATGCTGTTTGTGGACTACAGCTCAGCATTCAACACCATAGTGCCTGCCAAGCTGGTGGAGAAGCTCCAGGCTCTGGGTCTACACAGCTCGCTGTGCAACTGGATCCTGGACTTCCTGTCAAGCAGACGTCAGGTGGTCAGAATGAACAACATCACCTCATCCACACTGATCCTCAACACTGGTGCTCCACAGGGCTGTGTTCTCAGCCCACTCCTGTACTCCCTGTACACACATGACTGTACATCCAAACACAGCTCCAATGTCATCGTTAAATTTGCTGATGACACAACGGTGGTGGGCCTAATCACAGATAATGATGAGACGGCCTACAGAGAGGAGGTGAACTCTCTGGCGCTATGGTGTCAGGAAAACCACCTCTCACTCAACATCAGCAAAACCAAGGAGCTGGTGGTGGATTTCAGGAGAGAGAAGAAAGAACACACTCCCATCACCATCAACGGCACACCAGTTGAGAGGGTCAGCACTTTCAAGTTTCTCGGAGTTCACATCGCTGAGGATCTGACATGGACTGCTCACACAGATGCAGTGCTGAGGAAGGCACAGCAACGCCTCTTCTTCCTCAGGCGTCTCAGGAGGTTTGGAATGAGCCCCCACATCCTCCGCTCGTTCTACACCTGCACTGTGGAGAGCATCCTGACTGGCTGTATCACCACCTGGTATGGAAACAGCACCAGCAGCAGTCGCAAAGGTCTACAAAGGATCGTGCGAACTGCTGGCCGCGTAGTAGGAGGTGAGCTTCCCTCCCTCCAGGACATCTACACCAGGCGGTGCATGAGGAAAGCCAAGAGAATCATCAGCGACTCCAGCCACCCAAGCCATAGACTTTTCTCTCTGCTACCCTCAGGCAGACGGTTCCGCAGCATCCGGTCACGCACCAGCCGACTGAAGGAAAGCTTCTTCCCACAGACTATCAGGCTGATGAACACTTAACACACCTCACACAAACTCTTTCATACCACTCACTACACACCATCAACATGTAGCATGCACTGCACTTTAATCAATCCTTACTTAAAACAATACTGCCTACAACTACGGGTACACCTATTCACATATTCATCGTCTTACGTATTGCTGTCAACATTGCAATTGTACATTGTTTTGTTTCCCTTTGGGAGTATTTTGTTGCATGTTGTATTTTTACACTGTGTATTTTGCGCTGTCTGTATTTGTGCACTGTCTGTATTTTGCACTGTCTGTATTTTTGCACTGTCGTTGTATCTGCACTGTCGTTGTATTTGCACTGTCTGTATTTTGCACTGTCGTTGTATCTGCACTGTCATTGTATTTGCACTGTCTGTATTTTGCACTGTCGTTGTATTGCACTATCTGTATTTTGCACTGTCTGGAGCCAGCACCTAAGCTTTTCACTCATCATAGCACACGTGCTGCTGATGATGTGACAATAAAAGTGATTTGATTTGATTTGATTTGTTACTAATATTAGTGTTGTGCATAATAAATGCAGCAGATTCCAGTTTGTTGCTGTGGTTACCACAGTGTCAGTCATTGCTATTTTAAGAGGAAGTCGTGTATTTTATGCATGCACACACACACAGACACATGCTTGTTTTTGTGAATTGTGGACAATCTATAGGCATAATTGCTTTTATACTGCACAAACTATCACCTAACCCTTACAGAAAACATTCTGCTGTTTTACTTTCTCATTAAAACTTTGTATGACTCTGTAAATTCTCTATGATTTATAAGCTTTTTGAAAAATGGGAACATGCTGTAATTTCCTCACGAGTCATGTTCACATTGTAATACTGTCAGACCCATGTCATTATAAATTGTTGTATCCTCATATGTCACAAAAACACATATTTATTTGAGGTACCATTCAGTTTTAGCCAGTTTGATGTCATAACATTTCTTAAACGGTAAAACAAAAGCTTTGAGGTCGTAAGACGTCTTCTGTGATTGAAAAACACATTTACGAAATGCCATAATGTAAAAGTCTAGACAACTTATGCCAGTGTTTACCTTATGATGGTTATATACAGTATGTCACAAAAGTGAGTACACCCCTCACATTTCTGCAAATATTTATTTATATCTTTTCATAGGACAACACTGCAGAAGTGACTCTTTGACACAATGAAAAGGAGTCAGTGTAAAGTTAGTTTAGCAGTGTAAATTTAGTGTCCCTTCAAAAAAACTAAAAATACGGCCAATAATAGCTGAACCCCTGGCAACAAAAGTAAGTACACCCCTTAGAAAAAAATTGAAAAGTTAATATTTTGTGTGGCCACCATCATTTTCCAGCACGGCTTTAATTCTGTTGGACATGGAGTTGACCAGAGCTTCACAGGTTGCCACTGGAATCCTCTTCCACTCCTCCATCACAACATCACCAAGGTGGTGGACATTTGACACCTTGTGCTCCTCCACCTTCCTTTTCAGGATGCCCCAGAGGTGTTTTAAGGGGTTTAGGTCTGGAGACATGGTTGGCCAGTCCATCACCTTTACCCTGAGTTCCTTTAGCAAGCCAGTGAGGTGTATTTGGGGTCATTATCATCTTGAAACACTGCTTTATGGCCCAGTTTCCGGAAGAAAGGGATCATGCTCTGCTTTAGTATGTCACAGTACTTGTCAGAATTCATGTTTTCCTCATTGAATTGTAGCTTCCCAATGCCAGCAGCACTCATGCAGTCCCACATGATGACACTCCCACCACCATGTTTAATGATAGACAAGACACACTTGTGTTTGTACTCCTCACCTGGTTGCCACCACACACGCTTGACACTATCTGAACCAAATAGGTTTATCTTGGTTTTATCAGACCACAGGACATGGTACCAGTAATCCTGGTCCTTAGTTTGAATGTCTGCGGCAAATTGTTTGCAAGCTTTCTTGTGCATCTTTAGAAGAGGCTTCCTTTGAGGACAACCATGCAGACCAATTTGGTGCAGTGTGCGGCGTACAGTCTGAGCACTGACAGGCTGACCTTCCATCCCTTCAATACCTGAAGCAATGCTGGAAGCACTTATCCGTCTTTTTTCAAAGACAATCTTTGGATGTGACGCTCAGAACGTGCACTCAGCTTCCTTGGCTGACCATGGCGAGGCGTGTTCTGAGAAGAACCTGTCCTCTTAAAGCATTGAATGGCCTTGGCTGCAGCACAGTTTCAGAGTGTTGGCTATCTTCTTATAGCCTAGGCTTTATGCAAAGTAACAATTAGTTTTTTCAGGTCTTCTGAGAGTTGTTTGTCATGAGATGCCATGTTGAACTTTCAGTGGCCAGGTTGAGAGAGTGGAAGAGCTTTTATACCAAATTTAACTCGCCTTCTATCTGGAAACACATGAGACAGTGTAAAACTAATGAGTCACATGCCACAGGGGAAGGAAAATATCTAATTGTGCTCAATTTGTACATTTTCACTTAGGGGTGTACTCACTTTTGTTGCCAGGGGTTTAGCTATTATTGGCCGTATTTTTAGTTTTTTTGAAGGGACACTAAATTTACACTGCTAAACTAACTTTACACTGACTCCTTTTCATTGTGTCAGAGTCATTTCTGCAGGGTTGTCCCATGAAAAGATATAAATAAATATTTGCAGAAATGTGAGGGGTGTACTCACTTTTGTGACATACTGTAACTCTGGGTAGCAGTTATATTTTTGCTGTTACATAATTGTCATCTACTGATGTCTTTTTTTGACCAAGGCACAAATCGAGTTTGTAAGTATAAGCGTCAAATTTAAATGGAAATTTACCACCTTTTTTAGGTCTCAAAGGGACAGTTCACCTAAAAATGAAACTTCAACCCTTGTTTGAGTTTTTTTTCTTTTTTGAACACAAGGGAAGATGTACTGAAGAATGCAGG
>CAIGQQ010014798.1:0-11996 GCA_903798035.1 Danio albolineatus
ATGTGTGTGTGTCTGTGTCGAAGACATTGCCAAAGCTGTTTAAACCAATGTGACAAATTTACTCACATGTTGGCAAGTCCAAAATGCACGCAAACCCTCACGTTAACACACATAATATATCAAAGGATCACACCCGTGTCCTCTCTCTTAGACGCTACTGTAATAAATGGTTTGACCTTGAGAGATGGAGCTGTATTGTGTGTGTGCATGGGTGGTTCTGTCCACAGGGGACTGCGAACAGACCCTCGCCTTCTATTGATTTCTTCATGTCTTCGTCATACAAGAAAACATTCAAGGTTTAAGCGGCACCAGGTCTAATTCTTCTGTTCCAGGGATGTGGGGTCATTGTCAGAAATGGTTTATTGAAATGACCACTGAGGGAGCTTAAAGAGAGATATGGTTTGGTTTATTTTTATTCATTCTCTCTTGTTCTCTTTTTTTCTACTGCCTTTGTTGAGTCTATTGAAGTGGGCTGTTAATGCTTGCTGTGATTGACTGTAGGTTTTGATTGGCAGGAAGTTCTGCAAAGGAAAGCTGAGGATTGGGATAGGGTTTGGGGGATCAATGAAGCCTCCATCCCCTTTGAGAAATGGCCTAAAAAGCTTAGCTTTTTCACACACACATTTCATTACAAACAGCACACAACTAATGATTGGATGCAAAGCGTTAAAAGAGAATATCTATCTATCTATCTATCTATCTATCTATCTATCTATCTATCTATCTATCTATCTATCTATCTATCTATCTATCTATCTATCTATCTATCTATCTATCTATCTATCTATCTATCTGTCTATCTGTCTATCTAGATATAGAGATAGAGATATACATATACACACACACGCACCATATTTACCATATCATTGCTATTACGTATTACGTTGTAAATGAACACATACTGATGATTATGAAATCAAATAATTGTATTCGTAAGTAATTAATTGAGCTTAAATTGCATTAAAACTGTAATATTTAACAATAAGGGTAACCATGCGCAGAATAAATATTTGTGCGTTCTGATCCTCTTTGATCACTTGAATAATGTGATTTGCAAGAAAACTGACTAATTCAAGTAATTTCTTCATTTTACATCTGAAGACAAAAATCAGTCATTTGAGAAATAAAACAGGAATCTATTAATGGCAAATCCAGAGATCCGGTCATAAAATGTATATTTTTTATCCAGAGCTGTACTTCTGTTTAGTCAAATCCTCTTGGCCTGAAACATGACCCTGTCATTTCCTTGTGAGATTCACCCATCAGGCTGTTCTAAAGCAGATTCAAGCAGTAAGACCTACATATCTATTCCTAGCATGTGCAGAGATGTGGATTTGGTGTATTGATTGCTCATTACCCCGATGTCAGAGGCAAGCTGATGGGGAGAGAAATTGCTTTTTTATTTTTTTCCTCTCTGTTTTCACATTGACACGGCTGAGGATCTGCGCCATTGACATGAGCAGTGCTTTCATTTCCATCCCGCTCTCTCAGTCTACGTCCTTCATGCACGTCTCCTGCTGTCTCTTTCCTGCTGCGGAATCCATTCATTCAATTTTTTTTCATATTAGATGTCTGTCAAATCGACAGTGCAGCAAAAACAGATACAGAGCAATGTGTCTTCCGAGAAACCTAATGATACAGAGCTACACAGCTGTGGTCTGAGTGTGAACAGCTGATAATACACAGATATAGTAGCTCCTTGCCGTCCAGGCCAAAGAAATCAGAAACTGTATGATCCGCAGTTAAAAAATGAAAGCCGAGAAGGGGACAATTGTGGCTGTGTAAACAGACAGTGGAAGTACAGTACTAGAGGAGTCCTGTATGTCTGCGGTTGACATCTCACTTTTTCGTTTAAAAAAAAAAAAAGTCTTTTAATAACTCACAGCAATGTAAGCCAATATCCTGACAACACCGAAATGTCTTCTCAGTATAGCGCATTCTTGCTCTGGCTGGATGTGTTCGTGCACCTGGGCCACTCACAGGCTGACTGACTGGCCACAGACTGTTGCTATATAAGACGTATGGCCCAGACAGAGAGGCTAGACGGAGACACGGGCGCAACGGAGTGGTGTCGGGACTCAAAAGCAGTGTTCGCTCCTGCAGTGACAGATGGGATTGGAGGCAACGGCAGACACACACCTCACATGCAGACAAGAGCTGCCATCTTTGACCGAAGGGCACCGACCTCTTGACCTTAAGAGCTATACAGTCTAATTAGAGGATCTATGCTGTGGGCAGAGATTTGAAACATAACGGATCATGTTTTGCTTCTCATCACTATTAGTTAGTGTTTTCTGTTAGTGCTAGAATTCTATTGTTTGGTAATTTTTATTTTAGTAAACAAAAATAAAACTATTGGTTAAAAAAAATTGCAAACTGAAATATAATATAAACTATAATGAGATGAAACAATAATCTCTGAAAATCTATATTAATGTAGTTTCAAATAATTAATTCATTATTAATAAATAATTGCTAACTAATAATCATTTTCAGAATTATTAAGAGCTAATTCTATAAAGGTGTTTTTACTACCATATCAGTCAAGCCCAAAAACATCCTTTACAAAAGGCTTTTCTTTTCTCCATCTGCCAGAAAATGTAAACTAGGCTTGTTTAACTAAATATATGATTTTTATTATGAAGAAATTACTACTTTTTATAATTCATAATTATGACTTTTATTCATTTAAGCTGCATTTGTATGGTTTTTGGGTTCCGTGTCTGTTTAAACAGCTATTATTTATCATTAATTATTCATCATTAATTATTTTCTGCACTAAGAAGTTCATTTAAATTGTATACATTTTCAGCACTGGCTCATTCTGAAAACGTAGCCCTATATACATTTCTGGACAGTGCCAGATGCGTCTCATCTTTTTATTTATTTATTTTTATTCACGAATCCACCAGAGGCCACTGTGTATGCTTTTTGAGATCTCAAATGTCTCTTACGAACGCCATTGGTGCCTGCTCTAATCCACCAGAGGCTGCTGTCGACTGACTGACTGACCAACCGATAACCCCACGCACCCCCTTCCCTAAACCCATACGATAGTTTTTTAAAAAGCACCGACTGACCAGCACCCACGCACTTCCCTAAACCCCACCGACAGCGTTTTGAAGAGCAATCCAGAAAAAGAAAAACCTCCTGATTTTACCACGATTTCAGATTTTACCACATTCTGACACTGTTATTTTCTTGTTTATTTCATTTTTTGGGTTTGTTTTTGTCCTACCTGAATCATTCTTGGCCAGACTCAATCCCCCCGTCATTGGAGTCAACTCCTCTCTGCGTCTCAAGCCCGCCAACGTTCGCTACGAACCACCGGACAAACCGATAAAAGTGGGAAAGCCGTCCATACAGAGGTAGGCGGTCAGCTGGTAAGCGTGAAAAGGAACGGCATTATACTGCCCCTTAGCATTCGTTTTAAAGACAAAATGCAGCCATACGTACTTTTGGCTACATAATTCGTGATCTCCAGAAATTAATATAGGGCCTCGTTTTCAGAATGTGTTGTTCATTTTTGCTGTGGTCGACACAGGACGTGTTTTTTGTACTCTGCTACACTAAAATTACTTAACGTTAAAATAATAATATGAAAATTAAGTAGAAATGTGTTGACAAAATAGAAAACTAAATTAAAACTGACAAAACCAATAATGAAACAAACTAAAACTAAACTGAATTTTAAAGCAAATTTAAAGATTTTACAGAGATAAAAATGAATTTAAAAGCCCAAAGCGATAATAACCACGCTGCAGACTGGAACATACTTCTTGCATCTGGGTTCAGATGTTTTCTATTACATTTCTGAAAAACTTTTTTCTCTTATACATGGATATGTATTTAACCGTTACATGTGGAAGGCTCATTTGACTGGAGCCTGTAGCCAAAACACTAACAAGCACTACGAACAAGAGCTGTGTGATTAAACTAAATAAACCTGAAATCCCAATATGGCGTAATGCATAATCCAATCATCTCAAGTCAATCATCTCCTCAAACTAGCGCTCATGAACCTGCTGTTTTTGACATAAGAGAAGCTTTCAGTAAAATCCTATTGATAGATTAAGTTAGTAATTTTACAGCTGTCGCCATCAATCGCCAACATCAGAAAAACTGAAAACCTTTTTCCCATTAAACATCAGTTCAGGTTTTAGGTTTCATAAGGCTGAAGACCACCCACAACTCTCACGAATCTGACCCGCAGAAGACCTCATGAAATTTTAACGTGCACCTGACTAAAGATCATCTCCATCCATCTTCAGTAAATATTTCTCTTCAGGACGCAGAGAGGGCCTTCCAGATTCCCCACACCCACCCTTAAAATGCCGATGTCACCTAGCAAACAAAAGAGCAAGAGGAGGCCCTCGGGACAGTAATAACATCCACGTTAACCCTCTCTCCTTTCCTTATTCAATCTTCAGTATTTCCATTTCCTATCTATCTCACAGACGTCCAGGACCGCCTGCGGCTGTTATGGCTAGCAAACAGTCAATTACTTTTTCTGTGCGAGCAATAATTGTTCTTTGTAGGTTATCTGAAATAAATATCTCTCAGTTTGATAAAGGTCTGGTTTAAAAAAATGAAGTGCTAGGGATCAAATCTAGACGACTTGTCTTTGTTGACATGGAGGTGATTGACAGGTATGAGAGCCAAAGGCAAAACCACATCGTTTAAAGTCAATATTGCCCTCATAAGGTTACACGAGAGCAAGCCTGTGTGTCAATATCAAGTATGGACACACATTTGTCTGGAAATGTGACACTGGGCATCACCTGAAGGACACAAACCAGACATGTCTCATATAACCATTACTTTGCATATGTGAAATATTTCTGCAGGGAGCGTTAGCAACTGAAGCTACTCTATTTGCTAATATGAGTGTTTTGGTACTCGGCACATTAAATCAATGATGCATGAGGCCTGAATCGTACAGTGTTTGCTGTATGACCTCATCGTTGTGGTACCTGATACTCAAGTCTTCCCACAGACCATCATTCACTGATTTACTGTATATTTACTTCCTTTTGTTATGACAATGGCAGAGAGTCATGACAGATCGGCTCTCGCAAAACTGGCCTGTGAGTGTAATTATGTTATGAAAAGCTTCTTCCTCCCAACATGTCACCATATTTCACCTCCTGTTTTATCGTAGCCTTTCTTAGTCACATATTTCTCAAGACATTCTTGAAAACATGAATCTCAACATCTCTTCATATCGTGTGTTGACTGTGAGACATCCTGCCAAAGTATTTAGGTTTGAGGAAGGTTAGTGTTGTCAAGCGTACATCCCTATGTGTGTCTAAAAGAAGCGTGCTCTTAAAAAAACATTAATAATTGTTTAATAAGAATATAGAAACATCAAATATCTTTGTTAATCTCTTAGGGTCAAAGACAAAAAGGAGTATTAATGCGATAACAGAAGCTTTATTTTCCTGCTGCACATTAGAATGTGTCTTGTTTCATTTCATTTTATTCCTAATAAATTCTTAGGACTTGCATACTTTTTCAGTTTTAATTTCAAGACACTCATAAAAATGTCATTCGGTATAACTTATTGATATAACAAAAATCTTGTCTGGCACATTTACAACAAGTTATTTGATGAGAATGAGAAAAATCAAACACTCTATTTAAGGATTTAACCCCCACAATCACAAATGTATTGTGATTTTAAATCCTTACACTTAGCTATCCATAATATACTCTACACTCTGAGAAATAAAGCTATAAGAGCTGTCACTTGGTTGGTGCCTTTCCAAAAGGTACATATTTGTACTTAAAGGGTTCATATTGGTACCTCAAAGGTATATATTAGTACCTAAAAATTTCAAGTGGTACACTTTTGTAATTTTTTGCTATATATGTACTCTTTGGGTATTAATAAGGACCCTTTAGTTGCTAATGTATACATTTTGAAAAGATATTACCCCAGTGACAGCTCTTATAACTTTATTTCTCAGATAAAATATAATATTTTAACCCTTTATAGGGCACTTATTGAAATTGGAAAACCTTGGATTGTTTCTCAGGGTTATTACAAGTCTTTTGAACTTTTATGACATTCAAATATCTTTGTTTATGTCCAACGAAAGAGGAAAAAGAAAGAAGAAATGCTCAAATTCTCAAGTGGAGAGTAACTAAATCATGATTTTTTAAAGGAAAGCTATCTTAGGTGTTCATAAAGATCAATAAGACACACGGAATCAGAAAGGCATTAAGAAACACTGAAGCTGATCTCACACCATCCCTTTGACAAACTTTTCACACTGAGGTTCTCTGCCAGTGGCCAGAGCATCTGAAATTTCGTTGCGTCGTGTGAAGACTGAGGTCAAACTGGGATCAGAGGCCAAACTAAACCTGCCACAGCTACTTTCTCCACACTGAACACTCACCATATGCACTGCTTAACAAAGCCACTTTACCCTGCTCATATTTTTCTAAGTGGTACAGGATGTGGTTCAGGCTGTGGTTTGCTTTAAAATATTGATATAATGTAAGGGTAATGCTACATTTTTACATTCATAACAAAAAATCCCCTGCTGAAAATGAATAAGGACGAAGTTAATTATTCTGTTCCATTTCCTATGTGCTGCAGTTCTGTTTCTGGTTGCTTTAAACTAAATTTAACATCTTCTTAAAAGCCTATTGATATTTAGTTTTTGTTTTGATGGGCCTAAAGATAAAAACTAAACGAAAAAACTGAAACTTTGTATGAATTTTGTTTCTTCGTTTAGACAACAAGGTTTTTGAGACTAAAAAAGTATTAATCTGTTTTTAAAGTAGAAGTTTCGGAAAAAGTCGCTGTTATTGTGTCCATGTAAACACCCATAAATAAGACTCTTTGAAAACGATGTCATCAGGTGCATGCTTAGTACATGTTTAGGGAGCTGTAGATTAGCAAGTGCAAACAAACAAGCAAAACATGGTTTCGTTGCTCAAGTGTTTCCTAACACTTCATTTAGTAAGTGTAGATTTACTTTACAGTCAAAAGCGGGGACACATCTTACACAGCAAATTATAAACATGTCATCTTACTGTCTTCAATTTGCCTACATGTACTGTTTACTAACAAGATCACAGTGTAAAATAATGGCGTGGCATAGGAAATTCTTCTCTGTTGTCGTGTAAACATTGCCTATTTTTGTCAATAGTATCTGGATCCATACCTGGATTTGCAAGAAGACACTGCATATCTCAGAGATGCAATGTCAGACACAATGCACTCAGTGGAAAGTGACGTCACTGCGAGGGGTAGGGTCAGGGGTGAGGTTTAAGTGTGCGGATTAAAACCCATTGCATGCAGCTTACCTTGCAACTTAAGTCTGCATCCAGAATTTTGTCCAACTTTAGGGCTCCCCACCTCAAATTTAACCCCTAGTTAGAGTGTGACTCTCATTCCACTGCATGAGAGCTGCCATCATCATTCCTCTTATAGCATATAGACCAATAATTGGCTGCCATGCTGTCAAAGCGTGAAAAGAAGCACCACTTGCCCACTGTGAATAAAGCTATAGAAAGTTTTCAACCAGTCATTCACTTCATGACTATCCTGAGTCAAGCATAATCGTGATGTTTATTTGCTACCAATTACAGACTAATCCAAAGCACATTTTCGTCAGTGAGTGACAGTACAGTCTAAATTGGTCAGCTAAGCAAAAACAGAGTTCTTTGTCACCGCCTGACAAAATGAAGGCTTGCCGCTGTATGTCTCACTCATCTGTGCAGTCACTTATTTAATGTAATTGAGCTGAATAAAGCTGGATGCCTCATTTAGAAAGCCCTAAAGTATCAGCAGAGTTTTATGTAACTTTCCCCAACTTTTTTCTGACTTTATAAAGTAAAAGTTAAATACCAAACTTTTGTATAAGATACTATAAGTTAGTTAGTATTCAAAATCTTTTGGACTGATCACGTCTCTGTTTAATGTCTGTCGTCTTTTTTTTTTTCATATTTATTTTGTGTTGTCACTTGTCACTTTATGTACACTGGAAGCTTCTGTAGCCAAAGCAAATTTATTGTGTGTGAAGCACACTTGGCAATACAACTGATTCTGATTCTGAAAACATGGTAAATGAAGAATTGAGATGAGTAAGTAAAAAACAAATGTAAAAATGCTTTTTGAAGTAATTTATTTATAGTTTAAAATGTTTTAAGTACTTTTAAAAGTAAAAGTAAAAAAATATTAAGGGGCAGAACTGCTTTTAACAGTTCATAATTCAACAAGCTAATAATGTTTATTAAATATTTGAATGATTTCTGACGGATCATGTAGCACTGGAAAATAAAATATATTTTAACAGTCATTTACACAAAAAATAAATATTTAAAATTCTAATAATATTTCTAACGACCAATTAAATAAATAATAAAATAAAATGAAAATATTTAGAAAACTTATATACATATAAAAAATATTTTAAAATATATTGATTACAAAATAACAACACAAAAATACTATTAATATTTATTCATATATTAAATATTCATTCATTCATTCACTTTCTTTTCGGCTTAATCCCTTTATTAATCTGGGGTCGCCACAGTGTAATGAACCGCCAACTTAACCAGTATGTATTTTTACGCAGCAGATGCCCTTCCCATCACTGGGAAACATCCATACACACTCATACACTAGGGCCAATTTAGTTTACCCAATTCACCTATAGCGCATATCTTTGGACTTGTGGTGGAAACCAGAGCACCCGGAGGTAACCCACGCCAACACGGGTAGAACATGCAAACTTCACACAGAATTGCCAACTGACCTAGCAACCTTCTTGCTGTGAGGCGATTGTGCTACCCACTGTGCCACCGTGAGGCCCTGAATTAAATATTTCAAATCAAATAATTTTGTTACTATTATATATACACATAATAAAATAATCTAAATAAAATTAAAAATAAAATATTTGCCTTACACAGTGGCAAATTGCATATTTCTCTTTCTTGCCTGGAGTGTGACCCTCGCAAAATGAACATTTCCACAGACAAATAGTGTTTTCTTTTCTCAGGTAAATTAATTGAGGCGCAGCAGACCTGTAGATTTATTTCACCCCTTTCACCCAGAATCAAAATATCGCTCTCTTTAAATACTGAAAGTTTTATGTGTCACGGTCTCCATGGGCCAGTTATTCTAATATTTTCAAACCAAATGAATGGGGGCAATAGATAAACACTGAGCTGGATCTGAATCCCAGACATCCCCGACTATGCAACGTCTCAATGAGCCTCTGTATATACTCTGTGTGTGTGTGTGTGCGCGTGTGCATGAGCACGTGTGTTTGTTGTGTATGTTCTTGCCTCTGCTTATGACGTGTCTGACAGCGAGTCTGTGTGCACGCTGGCTGTCTCAGGTATGTTCAGTTTGTGCGTGTGTGTGTGTGTGTGTATAAGTGTTTAGAGGGCTCCAATAGAACCTCCACACACACTGAGTCTCCTTCACAAAAGCTATTTGACGTGAGCTCTGCCCAGTTCAGGAAGCCCAGCCCAAAGAGCCCCTTAAACCCCTGTTTGAACACTGAGCCCTCTGTTTACACCCACCACAAATAACCTTTAATGATATCATAATGCGTTACACATCACTGTCATCTGCATATAACGAGTGGACGATTATAAGTCATTATTGAATTTTAGCCATGATAAACGTTAGGAGATTGGACCGCATACATTGCTTGGTTAACAAGAGCTCTGTGTTTCCCAGAGCAAACTAGTCTTTTTACAGCCATTGAATAGAAATTGAGAAATAGGCTTGCAGTGTTGGGCATCCATTGTATTGTAGTCTAATGTATATTTCTTTTTTTAAGCATTTGCTATGATACTGTATGAATACAGTTGTTCGTCTGGTGATTTTGCTTATCATTACAGTATTCACACAGCCTGTTTTACTAAAGGCTAAAGTACAGTTGAAGGGAAATTATTAACTTGAAAAATATATTATTTTAATATAATGTTTAATATTTTAATAATAATATAATGTTATTTTTTATATAAGTGCATTTAATGGAGAGACTTTTCAGCACTTTTTTAAGCGTAATAGTTTAAACAGCTAATTTTGTCTTTGCTTTAATGACAGTAAAGTATTTAATTTTTGAGCATATTTGAAACTTTGCACTGTGATTATTGTCAATGATATTATGATTATTATAATGATTAATATGATGATTATTACTATTATTATTATTATTATTATTATTTATTATATTAATATATATATTTTTTAAAAATTTCATTTATTTATTGATAACACTTTACAATAAGTTTCATTAGTTAATGCATTTACTAGCATGAACTAATCATAAACAACACTTGTAAAGCATTTATTAATCATAATTGAACATTTACTAATGCATTATTAACATCTAAGTCTGTGCTTGTTAACAGTAGTTAATGCACTGTGAGTTAACGAACTAACAATGAACTGTGTTTTCATCAACCAATGTTAACTAACATGAACAAATACTGTAGTAAATGTATTGTTCATTGTTTGTTCATGTTAGTAAATGCATTAATATACATTAACTAATGAACCTTATTGTAAAGTCTGACCCATTATTATTAGCATTTAAATATGTATATTATTTGAATTTGAATTTATTTTATTTTTCAGTATTTAATTTGCTACAACTGGCCTGGTTTGTTGATTCACAGACAAGAAACAACAGACACTCACAAAAAGTATAGACACTGGACACATGACTTTCTGTAGTGCAAATGTGCTTAAAGTGATACTTTAAAAAGCCATGTGTTTATGTGCATACATAGAATAATAAAGTTTAATTTGGGCTTTGCAGTTTCCTGTACCAGACTTAAAAAAACTACTTTTACAATTTCCCCTTGTACCTGTTTCACTAGACCATACTGTGGTCTTTTCAATACTGTAAAATGGAAAATGTATGTAATGTCCTTGCAGTGCCGGCAGTTCACATTTAATCCAATCCACTGTAGCAGTTCGCTGCTTTGTTAAACCCAAAACAAGTACTTTCAGCGCAGTCAATTACACTGGCTTTAGGAAGGAGAGGTGAAGCTGGAGCACATCATCCATAGTGTTTTTTCTCTCTCTCCTTTGTTACCCCTGTCACTTCAGCTGCAGGGAGCTTAGTGGATTTCAGTGTTTGCTTCCACCGCGTGTCACTGATATAAGTCCATGAGTGTGTGTGTGCTCACTGCATGATTGCAAAACCACATAATTATGGGATTATGAGAGACTTACCTGTTTGCAGCAAGCCCGCACTGCTGTCACCAACTTTGAATTGTTTCTGTATGTCGAGGAGGACACCTGAGAAACACAGACAGAGACAGATTACTATTCGCACTCTGATGTAAATTTTGGCCTGTAAGAGCAACAGTTTGAGTGAAGCTGGCCTTCTGAAGAAATACAGTAATTACACGAATTACCTTTCAGACCAAGTGTTTTCAAGAATGGAAGTTATTGACTGGTGTTCCTTATTACGTTTCCATCTGATCCTTTTGAACGGAGCAATCATAGGCTTACGCGTGAGTCTGTAGTCATTAGAAAACGGTCCCTATTGACTTAATAAATGTTACAGGACTTACTGTGCATGATTTATGTGGTACTTGTTATAAACATAAATCGTAATCTTTTGTCCAAAATGCTGATGCACTGATATTAAAATGAACACTGTAATGATAAGCTGCTAATGATTTGCAATTTGATAGCAGCAGTAATGAGCCACAAATGAAAACCTTTGAATAAATGAAAAATGTAACACTGAAATAATAATAATAATAATAATAAGAAGAAGAAGGGAGCCACGGTGGCGTAGTGAGTAGCTTGTTCGCCTCACAGCAAGAAGGTCGCTGGTTCGAGTCTCTGCTGGGTCAGTTGGCATTTCTGTGTGGAGTTTCCATGTTCTCCCCGTGGTTGCGTGGGTTTCCTCTGGGTGCTCTGGTTTCCCCCACAAGTCCAAAGACATGCGGTATAGGTGAATTGGGTAAGCTAAATTGTCCGTAGTGTATGAGTGTGAATG
>CAIGQQ010014803.1:0-13307 GCA_903798035.1 Danio albolineatus
ACCTCTCCTGTTCAACCTTTATATGCTCCCTCTGAGCCAAATAATGAAAAAGAACCAAATCTCCTACCACAGCTATGCTGATGACACTCAGATCTACATAGCCTTACTGCCTAATGACTACAGCCCCATTGACACCCTTTGCCAATGCATTGATGAAATTAACAATTGGATGTGCCAAAACTTCCTTCAGTTAAATAAAGAGAAAACTGAGGTCATTACATTTGGGAACAGAGATGAGGTTCTCAAGGTGAATGCGTACCTCGGCTCTAAGGGTCATACAACAAAAAATAAGGTCAAGAATCTTGGTGTGACTCTGGAGTCAGATCTGAGTTTTAACAGTCATGTCAAAGCAGTAACTAAATCAGCATACTATCATCTCAAAAACATTGCAAGAATTAGATGCTTTGTTTCCAGTGAAGACTTAGAGAAACTTGTTCATGCTTTTATCAGCAGCAGGGTGGATTACTGTAATGGGCTCCTCACTGGCCTTCCCAAAAAGACAGTCAGACAGTTGCAGCTCATCCAGAACACTGCGGCCAGGATTCTGACCAGAAGCAGAAAATCAGAGCACATCACACCTGTCCTCAGGTCTCTACACTGGCTCCCAGTTACATTCAGAATAGAGTTTAAAGTATTATTACTTGTCTATAAATCACTAAATGGCCTAGGAGCTCAATACATTACAGATATGCTCACTGAATACAAACCTAACAGATCACTCAGATCTTTAGGATCACATAAACTAGAAATTCCAAGAGTTCAGTCAAAGCAGGGTGAATCTGCTTTTAGCTATTACGCCCCTCGCTGCTGGAATCAGCTTCCAGAAATGATCAGATGTGCTCCAACATTAGGCACATTCAAATCAAGACTGAAAACACATCTGTTTAGCTGTGCCTTCACTGAATGAGCACTGTGCTACGTCCGACAGATCGCACTATTGTGTCTTTCTTTTCTTTTCATTCTTTTATAACTTGTCTTAACTCATTTTAATCTGTTTTTTATCTGTTTTTTATTATTTGTTTTTATTTTCTTATACTTAAATTTTATTCCTGTTTATGTAAAGCACTTTGAATTGCCACTGTGTATGAAATGTGCTATATAAATAAACTTGCCTTGCCTTGCCTTGCCTATTTTTGGGTGATCTTTAAGTAAACACTTTAAAAAAATAAAATTTACACAATTTAACTTGATTTTTTAAAATTATTTTATCCATAATAAACCTATTAAAAATGTCTTACCTAATCCAAGTTCTTCCACTCAAACTCAGTTAGTTGGCAAAGAAAGGATGAGACTCTGTTGTTGATGGTAGTTATTTTCCTCTTCACAACTTCTCCTGTCTTACAGCTCACTCCAGTTGTTGCAGTGCATTTAGTACCATCCTCTGGATTTATGGAACAGGAAAGGGAACATGAAATCCGAAACGTCAGACCCCAAGACAATCCTCAATATGCTCAATATTGTGTTTACAAAGTAAAAAAAAAAACACTACATGGCTTGATAAAAATAATGGAAACATAAGGGTTTTTTTATAATTCAACTGGCAACTACAAATAAAATAACAGAAGTATATTGAGAAATAAAAAGGTGCTCTTACCGTTGGATAAGTCCCAGTGTCGCACAGGCTGGCTCCTGGTATTCTAAGTTAAAAACATAGAAGCAGGCAAAGAATACAGAAAGTGCATCTGCAAATCTCAAATGTTCATCCAAAACGTAGGCCACCTTTCCCCCGATGCTCACCATCCATTTGGTCGAAGAAAAGAAAGTGTGCCCTGAAAAAATTAACTACAAAGAGCACTTTTGAAAGGCATATCCAAACAGAAAACTCTAACTATTCTTAAAATGTAAGGAAAGTCTTCTCTTACCAAGCATTATCAGCATTGGAGTGGCTGGCAAGTTCATGTCTTTTTCAATGGATGTTTTTGTTCCCATTTGCTTAAAAAACACACACAAAAAGCCAACATACTTTAAATAAAATACCATAAAATAAATAACACTTTTTTTTACATCTAATTAACAAAACTATTTGTCTACTTACATCAGCCAACATGAAAATGGAGTCCTCTTTTTGTGGCTCAGCTACAAATTATTTCCTGTGTTTTCTAGATATGTGGGTAGCAAAGGATGATTTCACTCTAGACTTTAATGCAAAACATGTTCTGAAGTTGCCAGGAGAGTCTTCCATGCCTGATGAAAACCTGGAGTTAGCAGAGTTTCTATGACGTTTTACAATGGCACAAAAGGTCTTAAAGTTGGGGGTGCGGTGACTACAATGCTTACAGATATACATAATGCTACCCCCAAAACCTCCACACAATGTATTTTTTTTTACCTCAATTTAAAAAAAAAAAAACTGGGATGATCAAGATGTCCTTCAAAATGTTGTTTTCTTTTTCAGACAAGAACTGTATTACAGTAGTGCTGGTTCACATCTAAAAAAGAAATAAAAAACACACATGTTAATGTGTGAAAGTGCTCTTTGTAAAGTAAATAATAAAAAAAACTGTTCACATAAAAAAGCTACATTTGGACCAAATAAGCCTATATAGTTTATACATTAATTAAAAAATAGGGTAAACCTCAAATCCAACAAATGAAATCTAAAACAATAAATCTAAAAATACATATGTAATGATATATAATCTACACTAACTTGCAATGCTATTAATGATTAGTCTCAACAAATGGTTAATGTAAGCTACTGTGTGTGTGTGTGTCTGCAATAAATAAATCTGATCTGAAATGAAAACGATGCCTTTAAGTACTATCTGTCCCACAGAAGTCTGTTACAAAAAAATGGCTTAACCTGGATTAAGTTAGCCATACCGCAACGACCGCAGTAAAATAAATCCAGTCATTGAAGTTTACTTTCAATATAAAAAGTATTGTGCTGTCGTAGTTTTTTCCCCATGCATTGTAAGAAAACAGCATAACGTGACATACCTTAACAACCATCGGGGAAAAACTAATTTCTATCAAATTTAACTTATAGTAAACACTTTATGCTGTAAAAACAAGCTCTCCTTCAGAGAATAAGTGAATAATAAAGTTACGAGTTTTCCCACCCAGCTTGACGTGATATTCCGGTTGACGCTGAGTAACAGCTCGTTCTTTTGATAGCAGAAAGCATTTAATGTCAATATTTTTTTAAATAAAATTGTTTTCCTCTGTTGTTGGCGTAAATTAAGCTCTGTAAGTTTTCTTATAATTAATTTCTATAAGCAGAAAAATAATATTATGTTAAACACTTTATGGACTAGGCTCAGGACTGCTTCAGGGAATGTCGCCAAGTAAACGCTTAACGTTATATGGTTAAACACTGAGGTGCTTAAAACAACTTTGAGTGTTGTCATTTTAGCCTTACCTTAAATATTTGGTATTCCGTCAAAGAAAATATGTTATTCAGTTGTGTTTGTCCTTATGTCCATCAGCATCACAGGTTCCCCCTCAGACAAAATCCGCGGCAACACTGGTTCCTATTTAAATCGCAAAATAAGTATTTTATGTTATACAATGGATAACTAAATTGCATGTAAACGTTAAGTTTCTCAATCTGGCAACTTAACTCCACACCAGAAAATGTTATATTAGCCAATTTTAGCTAAACCTTAATTGCTCACTCGTTTCAATAAACTCTAAAAAAAGTAGGTGAAATTAAACACTAACTGAGCTTACCATAGTTTATTAATCCAGTAAGTTCTTCAGGTATTTTAATAGATGTCCTATGGAATTTTGCTGCGCTCCTCCGGTCCTCAAACAAAAGTAATCCTGTTGTGTAGAATGCCAGGTGGCGCTAAAGTCGTTGCGGAAAATACAGTAGTATAGACGATTTTTTAAAAATACGGTAGATTGCTGTATGTGGCGTTTGGCCTCATAGAAATTTCCCATAATGCAAAGGAAAATGCAGTTATTAACTGTAAAAAGAATCTGCAGTATTATGCTGGGTGAAATACAGTAAATAACTGTGCAAATTACAGAAATGTCTAACAGTGTAGTAATAAATGTACAAAATAATTCAGGAATTTAGACTTTAGACTGATTCAAGGGGAATTGGAATAATAAATCCTGACTGAACAAGAGGAAGAGCTGGGGATGGAGGAGAGTAAATGAGCTCTGGAGAACGCAATAGCAGATGATAATACTGAGGTGCTAAATATATGTATGCTGTAATAGAGGTCATATTCCTATATGTAGATGTGATCAGCTGACAGTCAGCTGATGCTGGTCATATTCCTATAGGTGGACGTGATCAGCTAACAGTCAGCTGATGCAAGCTTGACTAACGCTACCTGCCAGAACTGATGCTATACACTTAATTGATGCTTTCTCTTTTGTTGTTTTGTGGAGATTTAGGAATAGGATCGCAACTTGCTGAGGTCTCACCAAGTATATTTAGCTCATTAGTTAATTTCTTTATGTTTGGCTACTACACTTAACTCATCTGCATTTAGGCAAAGATTTTTGAAAATAATAATGTAAGTTTGTCATTATTAACACATCATTTGTTGAATGGCTGTTTTGTATTTTTTTATAAGTATGTTTATTGACAATATACATAACATTGTGTGGAATGTTTGAATACATATAATATCAGAAAGCTTTTTTTTTTTCAACAATTAGCTAAAGAAAAATAACAATGAAAAGAAAGAAAGAAAGAAAAGAAGAAAAAAAACACAACCCACCCCTCCAACCCCATCCTTACAAGCTATAATTGTCACATATTTTGTCAGAGCATATCATTTTGATGTTACATAAAAGATAGTTGAAAAGGTAATATTAAATAGAAACAATAATGTCCAGAAATGATGCACAAATAGATTACATTTACATATATGATAAAACATTAAATTAAACCATTAATATAAATAAGAGAAAGTAAGAGTAACAACAAAAAAAAGAGTAGGAAAAATAACAATAATTTAATAAAATATTAAAAAGTCCAACAGACTTTTGAATATTTTTCCCGAATATAATCAAAGTCTGCGGGCTTTTGTCTAACAGAGTACAGTATTTTCTCAGGAGTACTATAAGATATGAGCTCATTAATCCAGTGTTTTTTCTCAGGGGGTTCTCAGATTTCCATTTTTGAAGTATACTTTTTTTAGCTGCCGTGCTTGCAAGCAAAATAAAATAGTTGCTGTGGTAGGTCAATTGGAGAGAACTGGTATCTCCTAGTATCCAAATTTTAGGATCTGGAACAATTTGATTGTTTAATATTTCAAAAGATGTTGCAATGACAAACTTCCAGAATGTCTCCAAAACTGGGCAGCTCCAGAGCATATGAAGATGTGTCCCAGTAGACATCTTACACATCTTACTTTGGAATTAAGTTTATTAAGTCTATAGGGGGTGTAATATGTTCTATGCAAAATATTAAATAAAATGTGTCTATGTTTAGTGGATACCAATACAGTTTGTGATGCTTCTAAAAGAGTACTCCAATCAATATCAGTATAGGAACATTCCAAGTCTGATTCACATTTTTGCTTTAGTGAGGATCTTTGGTAAGCTGGGAGATTGTTATTTAGAATATTGTATATGGAGGAAGTTAAACCCTTTGTAGATACATATCTGGTATTGAGCAATCTGTCTTGCAATAGAGATTCGTCAGGTATGTTAGGGAATAACTCCATTGGTTGACTTCTGAGCCAGTGTCTTATTTGTAAGTATTTAAAAAAATAATGCTTAGGTAAATCAAACAATTCACATAACTGAGGGAAGCTAGCAAATGTGCCACTTACATTAAGATCGGCAATTGTTTTAATCCCTTTCTTAATCCAGTTTTTTAAATGTGTGTCTACGATGGAGCTGGGTATGTTAGGGTTTTGGTCCAGAGGAGTGTTCACAAGTAAGAATATTTTTAAACCCAGTAGTTTATGTGATTCCTGCCATAAAAGGTATCCAGGAGAACAGGGTTTTTCGTAAATTCCCCAAAAAGGGAATAACTGATACTGGGGTAGTCTTCATTTCATTCTGCTCTATTGATACTCATCTCACTTCACTGTTCTTTGGGTGCAGCCAGATCCACAATGAGCGAAATTGTGATGCTATATAATATAATCTGAAGTTTGGCAGATTTAGCCCTCCTTTAGCATATGGTGCCTGGAGGGTGGTTAAACTTACTTTTGGGGTTTTCTTATGCCATACAAATGTAGATATGGCTTTGTCAAGATCTTTAAAGAAATACTTGAGAATTTTAAAAGGGATACTATGGAATAAGTAAATGAATTTATGGAGTGTGTTCATTTTTATTGTATTAATTCTACCAATTAATGATAAAGGCAAATCTATCCACCTCTGAAGATCAGCTTTAGTTTGGTTCAGTAACCTTACATAAGTATCGTGATAAACTCTATCCAATGAGCCACTAATATTTACTCCCAAATACTTAAAACCATTAGAGCACCATTTTAGAGATCCAGAGAGAAGTCCAATATCCTTGTTCAGTATATTAATTGGAAACAATTAAAATATTTTTTAAATTCCAAATTAATTTCATTTGGACCTTTTAAAATTTACCATTATCTGCTTTAATAGAGTGAATATATTTCTCACTGTCCTCTTTTTTAATCTGCCAGGCAAGTAATTTACTTGTTTTATTGCCAAATTCATAATAGTGATATTTTGTTCTTGCCAAAGCTGCTTCTGCTTTACATAGATTGTTATAAAGTACTCGTATTGTAGTCAAAACTTTAAGAGACTCGTTTTTATTTGTCAATGAATGATCCTGTTCTAATATTCTTATATCTTTTTCTAATTGAGATAAAGATTCTCTCCTTATTTTTTTTTTGTGTGCCACATATGATATATGTCCTCTCATGTAAGCCTTAAGAGCTTCCCAGATGTTAGAGTGAGAAGAGGAGTTCAGATTAGTTTCTAAGAATACATCAAAATGGTTATTCATAAAAGTGATAAATTCTGGGTCTTTCAAAAGATAGCCCCTGAATCTCCATCTTTTCGAAGCAAATTCAGGTGGGTCTGTTTCTAGTTCCATCTTTATAGGGTTATGATCAAACAGAGTTGCAGCTAAATACGAACAAGATTTAACCTTTGACAAACTAATTTTTGGTGTCAGGAACATGTCAATTCTAGAATAAGTATTATGGACACTAGAATAAAACGAATAATCTTTTTGATTTGGATGTAATAATCGCCATGCGTCAATTAAGCCTAGATCATTCATTCCTTGTTTAAGAGCTACAGCTGATTTAGATAATAAAAGAGTTTTGGGTGAAGAACAGTCTACTGATGGATTTAAAACTAAATTAAAGTCACCTCCTATGATACATTGACCATCAGTTGTGGCAAGTTTCATAGTTAAATTATTATAAAATATAGGATCATCTATGTTATGTCCATACAGTGACACCAGTGTAAAATTATGTGAATTTATAACACAATCTATTAAATCTAATCTGCCATATTTATCTTTTTCAGTGGACTTTAACTTGAATCTCAGGTTTTTATTAATAAGCAATGCTACTCCTCTTGCTTTAGATGAAAATAAGGAATAGAAGACATGGCCCACCCACTCCCTTCGTAACTTCATATGTTCAAGATCAGTGAGATGGGTCTCTTGAATAAATGTAATATCGGCAGATTGTCTCTTTAAATAAGTTATGACTTTCTTTCTCTTAATTGGGGAGTTAATTCCTCTAACATTTATTGAGACACAGTTCAATAAACTTGCCATTGGGTTATTACATAATATTGTATTTTCATTATAAAAAAAATACATTTTTGTAAGATAGAAAAGAGGTAAAAATAAGTGTTGTTTCTGGATGTTAACTGTGATATTATGGTTACTGAATTCTGTTAGACAAAGTAAAATTAAGACAAAAACCGTGTAAGGATTCCATTTATCCACCCTGACACTAAAGAAAAAGAAAAAAAAACAACCAAAAACTTAAACTTAACCAAAACCTACCCCAATAGATTCTGGATGCAGACACGATGCAGTCTCAGACCGGTGCAATCTCAGCCGCGCAAGCGCATTGAGCATGATGCAATGTCAGCCGCACATGCGCAGTTTTTCATGGTTCGTTAAGTGTGACGTCACGCGAAGCGCCTTCCGGGTCCAAGCGTCCTATCAAACTGGGCCAAGATGGCAGCGGAGTGAATGGTCACGGTTTTTAGCGCTTAAGTAGTACGAGGAGTTTTAAAGTTAACAAGCCGGTTATATAGCATGTAACGTCTTAAATTTTGATAGCGTATGTATATTTTTTGAAATATTTTAACGAACATTACTAATTTCTGACTGACAATGGGGAAGAAAAGAAAGAATCAGTCCCTTCAGGAAAGTGCTATATTGGCTGGATACCTCGTGAAAGAAGGATGCATGGAGTCTGCAAACATGGAAAATATCAATCTTGAGACTGAAATTGGTGCCAATGAAGAGGTTTTTGCAAATCCTATTTGTTCTACTCCGTCCAAAAATCCTACGAAGTCAAAAGCTACGAACGAGATCTCTTTATCCACACTCCTTGACGCGATTCAGAAGCTAACCGCTAAAATGGAGGAAACGCACGATAAGGTGATTTCTGTTGATAATACGGTTGCAGCCTCCCGTGGAAAACTTGATAAGTTATCTGAAGAAGTCTCCCACTTGAGTGAAGAGATCAAGACACAGGGTGTAAGAATAGCTCAAATTGAGAAGGTTAATAAAGAATTGCGGGCAGAAAATCTACGTCTAAAAGAGAACTTTGACGAAATGCAGCGATACTCCCGGCGATGGAATCTCAAACTACAGGGGGTTCCAGAGCGCGACGGAGAAGACACGAGAAGCGTGACGATCAGCATCCTGAAACAGGTGGTCCCTGGTATACAAGACAAGATGGAAGATGTAGTTGATGTGGCTCACCGCCTGGGGCTACGGAGATCTGACGGAGCACCTCGTAACATCGTGATGCGTTTTACCATGCGTATCTACAGGGACATTGTATGGCGAGCTGCAAAAGACTCTCGCTATCTAATGGAAAACAAGATTCGCATCAAGGAGGCGTTGATCAAACAGGATGTGGATGCTAGAGCCAAGTTATGGCCTCTAGTCAAGAAGGCTCGCGACGAAGGTAAAAAAGTTTCGTGGAATGGCCCCTATGCTTTTGTTGCTGGAAAAAAGCTTGAACTTATCCCCTAAATGCTTCACGGACCTTATGTAAGCCGAACTTAACTTTTGAGTTATCTAAACAATATCTAATTGAAGAATAACTATATGGAGTTTAAGACTCTTTTTTTCCCCCCTATTGACTGTTATGACTATTTGTTCCCACATACGCAATTGCACTGTTGGCTGGCTCATGTTAGCTTTATCCTCCTTTTTGCCTGTTACTCGTTTACAGCGGTAAGTTCAAGTGTGCATTGTAATTTTGTTCTATTTGCATTTAACTTTATTCTAGTTTTTATTTTTTTTCTCTAGTTATCTTTTTTCTTCTCTTTAAATATGAATGTGCAAAACTTTGAGTTTAATTCTTTGAGTATTATCTCGTTAAATACTCGTGGCTTGAGAGATCTTACAAAAAGAAAAGCTTTATTTCTATATTGTAGGAAAATGAATGCTGACTTGATACTTTTACAAGAAACCCATTCTTGTGAGAATGATGTTCGTTTCTGGAAGTCGCAGTGGGGTGATAAGGCCTATTTTAGTCATGGGTCTAATCATTCAGCGGGTGTTATCTCTTTAATCAATAAATTTAAAGGAGATATTGTTGAATCTCTGGCCTCTACAGAGGGTAGATGGGTTATTCTTGTCATTAAACTTGATAATGCATTCTTTATAATAGCTAACATATATGGCCACAATTTAACTTCTGTTAATAAATCTCTTATTTCAATATTACAACTTAAAATTGAAGATTTAAAAAATAAATATGAACAGGCCTATATTGTTTTTGCTGGAGACTTTAATGAGGTTTTAGATAATTCATCTGACAGATATCCCCCAAAACAGAGTCATAGTAATGATATCATTTATACTTTGTGTGATTATCTTCATATTGCTGATGCTTGGCGACATTTCCATCCTGATATGAAGGAATATACTTGGAGTAATAGTTTGCAAACTTCTAAATCTAGAATAGATTTTTTCCTTATCTCTCAAAAGTTGTTACAATTTGTATCTGATGTAAGTCACCAGTATGCTCCATTTTCTGATCACTTAGTAATCAAACTAGTTCTGCAAACAAATCATAGGAAGAATACCTTACGTGGCTACTGGAAATTTAATAATAATTTGTTAAATGATAAAATGTTTAATAATCAGATTAAATGTTTAGCTAATGAAATATTTTCAAATAGTGTAAATAAGTCACATGGTGCTAATTGGGATTATTTTAAATTTAAAGCCAGAGCTCTAGCTATAAACAGATCTAAAGCCTTAAGAGTGGTTAATGCTAGTAAAGAAGCTAATTTATTAAATAATATAAATGCCTTGATTAGAAAAGAGAATCTCTCTATTCAAGAAATTATTCAGTTAAAATCCTATCAATTAGAATTAGACCAGTTGTATATAGAAATTGTTAAAGGTGCTTTCATAAGATCCAGAGCAAAGTGGATTGAGCAAGGAGAGAAAAATACAAGTTTCTTCTTCTCACTTGAGAAAAGAAATTTTAAAAGAAAGAGTATCTCCGCTCTACAAATAAATAATTCCTTATCTAAAAATCCTGAAGAAATTGGAAATTTTATTTCCAATTTTTATAAAAACTTGTACTCCCTTGACTCTCAGGCAAACCAAAATGGATCTTACCTGCGACAAATAGAAAACTACATTCCTCAGATAAGTAATGAATTAAAAATATTATGTGAAGCTCCCATTTCTTTAAATGAAATTAGGGATGCAATGAAGTTAATGAAAAAAGGGAAATCGCCTGGCTCTGATGGCCTAACATTAGAATTCTTCATACATTTTTGGGAATTTTTAGAGCAACCATTTCTTTTAATGCTTCAAGAGTGTTTAGAAAATGAAACAATGATCCCTACTATGAAACAAGGTGTGATATCTCTTATTCCCAAACCAGACAAAGACCCAACTATTATTGACAATTGGCGCCCTATTACTCTTCTAAATTTTGATTATAAATTACTTGCTTCCATATTTGCCAAAAGATTAAAACAACATTTACATTATATTATAAATGAAACACAGACTGGTTTTATAAAAGGACGTCATATTAGCTGTAATACTCGACTTGTGCTGGATCTAATTGATTATAAAAATGAAATTGATTCTGACGCTATTATCTTATTCCTTGATTTTTACAAGGCTTTTGACACTGTGAAGCACAAATTCCTTATAGACTCTCTGAAAGCCTTCGGTTTCCCCCTAAAATTTCTTAATATGGTGCAAATGTTGTACAAAGATATTAATAGTTGTGTAATTTTAAATTCATGTACTTCGCCTAGATTTCCTGTGCTACGCGGTATTCGTCAAGGCTGTCCCCTGAGCCCAATCTTATTTTTATTTGTTGTAGAAACTTTATCCATTGATATTTTACACAATAATAATTTGGTTGGTATAAATATCTTTAACAGAGAGATTCGCATATCACAATTAGCAGATGACACTACACTATTTTTAAAGGATAAAGATCAAGTGTCTCCAGTTTTAACCATTATTAATGCATTCTCTGATGCTTCTGGACTCAAACTAAATTTATTAAAGTGTGAAATTATTTGCTTGTACGATACATTAGATGCAAAAATTGAAAATATACCAATCAAAAATGAAGTAAAATACTTAGGAATTCATATAACAAAAAATCTAATCAGCAGACAGATTCTGAATTTTTCAACAAGATTATCTAAAGTAAAGTATATTTTTAACAGTTGGCTCCAAAGAGATTTGTCAATTCTTGGCAGAGTCTTCCTAACCAAAACAGATGGATTATCTAGATTTGTGTACCCTTCATTATCTTTAGCAGTGGATAATCACACGTCTAAACATATTGATAAAGTTTTTCTTGATTTTACTTGGAAGAATAAGCCATACAAATTAAAGAAGTATGTTTTATCTAATAAAAGGAGTGAGGGGGGTCTTGAAATTCTAAATTTTAATGACACCAATAATACATTTAAAATTAATTGGCTAAAGAGATGTTTGCTTGGTTCAGACTCTATGTGGTATTTTATTCCTAACAACATATTTAAAAAGATTGGTGGCTTCTCCTTTTTAATGAAATGCAACTACTCTGTTGGTAAATTACCTATCAAATTAGCTAAATTCCATCAACAAGCTCTATTAGCCTGGAAACTGATTTACAACCACAATTTCTCACCCCACAAAACTATTTTATGGAATAATGCAGACATTAAGATAAATAAAAAATCTGTTTTTTGGGATAAATGGTTTGACAAAAACATTATTTTTGTTTCTGATCTTTTCAAGCGTAACGGGGATCTCCTAACTTATGAGAATTTTTTAAATATTAAACAATTCCCTGTCCGATATAAAGATTATAAGTCAATTATAAAGGCTATACCTAGTGGATTAATATGTCTAATGAATGCACCTCTTAATTATGAGGCAGCTACCAAACAACTGTCACAATTATGTCTAGGTGGAAAATCTATTCTTAGTAAAGAATGTAATAATAAGTTAATTCGTCAGTTGTCTCAATCGCAAAATTCAATTACCCCGAGAGGAAAGTTTTTTTGGGGTTCTGTAATTGTTAACATTCATTGGAGGAAAACATGGTTATTACCATATAAATTTTGTATTCCAAATAAAATAAAAGAGGTGCACTTTAAAATTTTGCACAATATTTACCCATGTAACGCACTTTTATATACTGTGATATTACTGATATATGCACTTTTTGTAAAAGTGAATGTGAAGACATTTGTCACCTGTTTTTTTCATGCAATGTATCTTCATTGTTTTGGAATGATTTAAGCTCATTTTGCTTTTCCAAGGTTAATATGAGTGGTAATTTCCACCTTAAGGATATTATTTGTTATTTTGAAAACCAAAACAAATCGTTAGAAGCCACTGTGAACTTTCTTATTCTTGCTGGGAAATTTTACTTTCACAAACAGAGGTTCCTGAAACAAAAACCAAATTTTATAGACTTTTTATGTGAAATAGAACATTTAATTAAATCACTTAGATTAATTGATAATAAGAAATGTGCTTCTTTTTTGAGTAAATATGACGAGATCTTTCATGCTACGTGAACCTTTTCTTTTTCTTTTTCTCTTATCTCTCTTGTTTTTGTTTTACTTCTCTTATGTATATGTGTTATGTAAATGTTGTGTAAAGGAACTGATCCTTTTTACTGTATTGTAAGTTGTATTATAAAGTTTCTTGAAATAAAAAA
>CAIGQQ010014810.1:0-14292 GCA_903798035.1 Danio albolineatus
AATTTTACATATATAATTTTATATATACACACACACACACACATTAGGGCTGCATGATATTGGGAAAATATGCAATATTGTTGTTGAATATTGCGATAAAGATTTATTTTTTTTCGATAACAGAGCAATGTAAAGAAAATAATCTGTGTTATGATCATATGAAAATATTTTAAACACAAAATATTCAACATACTAAAATTATCTTAAATCTAATTCAAATCTGTCCAGTAAGGTGCAAACATTTTGACTTTAAAATACAATGAATGACTAAAAATCTTGGTAAATATTCTGATTTCTGGTTTGGTTTTACTATAGACACAAACACAAAAAGCATTTATCTCAAGCATTAGCATTAACATTGTTAATTTTAAAGTTTTTATCAGCATCTTTTAAGCAACCTATTTCCTTGTATGTCTTTTATAAATAAATTTTAAAAAGTTTACAGTCCTTATTGATATGGATATACTGACATCTTGTCAAGATCCACTTAAAATAATTAGGTATTAAAATGTAAACATTATTAACATGTAATGCAATGATATAGCAACAATAGATTATTTGACTTGTGATATTACTTTTTTTTTTTCATTTTAATTGTTTATTCATTTATTTTATTTATGAAGACAGGCAAGGAAATATTTTGCTTAAAAGATGTTGTAATTTTAACATGCTGGCTGGTTCCATATGAATAAACTCTTTGAGACACATGCATTTTGTGTTTACATGTCTATGGTAAAACCAAACTAGAAATAGAAATCCGAATATCTAGGGTTTATTGAGGGTTTTAGTCATTCATTTCATTTTAAAGTCAAAATGTTTGCACCTTCCTTGACAGCTTTTTTTATCTATTTATTTTTTTAGCTTGAATAAGATTTAAGAATTTTACTATAATTAATATTTTAAATGTTTTAAATATTTTAGTAGATAATTACACATATATGATTTTTTGTAATCTAACAACAGTAGCATACTGTAGGGAAATGTTTTTGCAAGAAATATAGTTATTGCATTGTTCAACAACAATATCACATATAGCATAATTCTCAATATTGTGCAGCCCTACTTAGGGCAGTAGACAGGATTGATACAACTTGATATAATTGAGAAGCTGCAGAACTGACAAAAAAAACTGTTCTCATGAGTTAAAGGACACAGCTGAAAACATACAGAGCACAGAAATGAGAGGATGATCATGAGGGCTTGTGATGCACACCTTTAATTATTTAAAAAGAGTTTGTGGGTTTACATGTTACATATTAAGTTAAAGTCACAATTATTAGCCCCCCGTGAAATACGTATGTTCGATAATATTTGTTTCTTCTGGAGAAAGTCTTATTTGTTTTATTTTAGCTGGAATAAAAGCAATTTTTAATAAGTAATTCATAAGTAATTCATAATTCAGGGGGCTAATAACTCTGACTTCAACTGTTTACATACAGTGGGTGAAATTAGTATTGAACATGTCACCATTTTTCTCAGAAATTATATTTCTAAAGTCGCTGTTGACTTGACATTTGCCTTGGATGTTGGTAACAACCAACCAAAGAAATCCAAATATGCAAAGAAAACAAAACAATTTAGTTTACAAATGAAGTTATGTGTAATAAAATGAAATCACACATGAAGAAAGGCATATAGGAAGGCAGTGAAAGCCCAGATAGAAGTAGTTCTTCAGCAACCCTCTGCACTTCCTCAGTGTAAATAAATATCAGCTGCTTTAGTCCAACATCTACATTAGGATGAAGATGAAACCAAATTGGACATTTCAGCAAGACAACGATCCAAAGGAAACTCTAAAAATCTTTCAGAAAAAGAAAATCAAGCTGTAGAATGGCCAGCCAAAATAAAAAATAAAATACAAAATAAAGATCAGATTTGATAGACGAGACCCACAGAACCATCAAGATTTTTACACTCTTGTAAAGTCTGAAAAAAAAAATCCCACGTGAGCAATGTATGTGACTTCATTCTCCATATGAGAAGCATCTTTAAGCTGTCATAACCAAAAAGGCCTTTTATATAAAGTGTTAAATACACTTCAGTAGTTCAGCACTTTCTCCTTGTGTCATTCCATTATAATTATAGATTAATTATTACTAGGGCGCCACGGTGGCCTAGTGGTTAGCACGTTCGCCTCACAGCAAGAAGGTCACTGGTTCGATCCCCGGCTGGGCCAGTTGGCATTTCTGTGTAGAGTTTGCATGTTCTCCCCGTGGTTGCGTGGGTTTCCTCCGGGTGCTCCGGTTTCCCCCACAGTCCAAAGACATGCGGTACAGGTGAATTGGGTAAGCTAAATTGTCCATAGTGTATGTGTGTGAATGAGAATGTATGGATGTGTTTCCCAGAGATGGGTTGTGGCTGGAAGGGCATCCGCTGTGTAAAACAAATGCTGGATAAGTTGGCGGTTGATTCCGCTGTGGCAACCCCAGATTAATAAAGGGACTAAGCCGAAAAGAAAATGAATGAATGATTAACTATTACTAAAACTATTATAGTTTTATTTAGCTTAAAATGTATTTTTCATTTTGTGTGTTTGCATTGTTTGGGATTTTACCAAAATTTGGTTCAATTCCATGTCAACAGCTCCTTTATAAATATTATTTCAAAACTAAATAAATATGTGAGGGTGACACAGTTAGCAGTGGGCTCAGTGGTTAGCACTGTCACCTCACTAAAAAGGTCCCTGGGTCAGTTGGTGTTTTTGTGAGGAGTTTGCATGTTCTCCCCGTGTTGGCATGGGTTTTCTCCTGGTACTCCGGTTTCCCTTACAGTGTGCTGTGTAAAACGTGCTATATAAATTGACAGTTCATTCCGCTGTGGCGACCCCTGATGAATAAAGGGACTGAGCCAAAGGAAAATCAATGAATGAATATAAGATATATCATGGGAATCAAAATTTTAATGTGAGAAAGTGTGGATTCATTCATTCATTTTCTTTTCGGCTTAGTCCTTTTATTAATCTGGGGTTGCCACAGTGGAATGAACCACCAACTTATCCAGCTTTTGTTTTATGCAGCGGATGCTCTTCCAGCCGCAACCCATTACTGGGAAACATTCATACACACTCATTCACACTCATGCTCTACAATTTAGCTTACTCAATTCACCTGTACCACATGTCTTTGAAGTTGTGGGGGAAGCACCTGGAGGAAACCCACGCAAAAACGGGGAGAACATGCAAATTCCACACAGGAGTGCCAACTGACCCAGCCGAGGCACGAACCAGCGACCTTCTTGCTGTGAGGTGATCGTTCTACTCACTGTGCCACCGTGATGAACATTTCTTTTGCAAAACATTTGGCTTTTTTTTATTAATTTTTTTATTTACATTAGTTGCAATTGATCATTTTTGTTATTTATTTGCTTATTCTGTTTCATGACCTTAATCAGACTCTATGGGCCAAACACTGTATATCATTGCACATATTATAGCATATATTTTATACAAAATCATACAGAATATGCATACACTAAATGTTAATAATCTCTACAGAAAAAAAAGTGTCTGAATTTCTAGTATTGTGATTTGTGCAACTGTATTCATGGAAGGTGTGACTGTTGTGTTTGTGAGAGAGAAAGAATCAAAGTAAAAGTTTACTTCCAACACATTTTGTTCATAACTTTGTTCATACAGAATTTTCACTGTCATGGGTGTTCAGTTTTGCTACAATAATACTACATGCAACTTATGTACTTATTTACTGTATTTACTGTAAAGGATGATTTGTTGATTGGTTAATGATTAGGCTACTCGATAATCGATTGATTTGTCGATTTTTGATCATACAGTTAACAAAAACACATTATTCGTAACTGAATATTTTACTTTTATATTATTTACATAATAACCTTATTTACCAAAGCAGGGCTGCGTTTCCGAAAACCATCGTTAGCCAAGGCCGCAAATCCATCGATCCAATGAACATTTGTAAACTGCATTGCAAACTTGGTCCGTGTACCTGCAGCTTCCTGGTTATGTTCTATTCCCAGTTATCTCCACATGCCCCATTCATTTAATGTTCCCACACTTAAACTTGGAATTATTAAAAAAATATTAAAGTCATCTGAAGCTTAGATTTGTCCACCTGTCAGGTTTTGAACCATATGGGTCAGCATGTGTGTTTGGATATAACTCCGTTTTTTACCACACTGAAAAAAATGTCTGCAAAACTGTTACAAACAATTTATTTGTGTTGAATTTAAACAAACAATTTAAATTTAACAATGTTCAACTTTGTTTGTTTAAATTCAGCCCAAATAAATTGTTTACAGCCACTTAAGGTAAAACAAATTGAGTAAATCCAGGAATCAGACTTCGTTATTATTGTTCATTTATTCCTTTGCTGGAAATCAGAACTAAATTTAGAAATAGTTTTGAAACAAATTTTTGCGCTTAACAAACGAAATTAATTATGTAGGCTAATGGATGTCTGTGCATACAACACCGTTTTCCACGAAAGAAAGAAAGTGAAAGTAAAGGCCAATCGGAGGCTCATAAAGTCCAGCGCGTTAGTAATGCGCCTATGTGGATTCAAAAGCTTAACACAGGATGTACAGCAAAACACAAATATCTCTATATAGGGAAAATAGAGATTAAAATGTTACAAAAATTACTATTTTTTTTATAAATATAACAACCACTGCGTCCATGTCTCATCTGAATCCATTAGCCCACATATTTAATTTCGTTAGTTAAGCGCAAAGATTTGATTCAAAACTATTTCTAAATTCAGTTCTAATCTCCAGCAAACGAATAAATGAACAATAATAACGAAATGTGGTCAAACTACTGAGTTATATCCAAACACACGTCCTGTTCTTATGCCCCATTTGGTGAAGCAGACATCTCCAAAACCCCACAGGTGGACAAATCTACACTTGTTTATTAAAACTAATAGAAATATGCATGTAATAATTAATAAACAATACTGCTAATAATAATAATATAAAAATGGCAATTGTCATGAATAAGCTGAAAAAGCCCCTTGACATGAAGAAGGCATGGAGGCCTTGTTTTTTATATTTATGTAAAGAAACAAAAAAATAACATTTTAATCCTTTATTATTATTTTTTTCATCTGTAAAGATATTATCGCTGTACATCCTGTGCCTATTAAGCAACGTGTAAACGTTCGGACCCGCATATGCGCATAACCTGCTCTGCGCTGGACTTTAGAGCAGCTTTTAGGTCAACAGCAGGTTTATTTCAGTTTCTCAAAATAGCAACTCGCATATATATATATATATATATATATATTAAAAATTAGCAAATATATGACTGAAGTTTGTAATGCCACATTTACGCAGCATTCATTAAATCCGTATCCATAGCATACGATAATGTTTTTATTTTATAGTAGGTTATTTATTAAGAAAAACAATAAATAAATAAACGACATCCTACTTATTATTGTTATTATTAATATAATTATTCTTATTCTATATTAACTGAATATATGTGAATGTATGTCAGGGCTATTCAATTAGTTTGTCATGGGGGCCGGTTCATGAAGAGCATCCCAAACGAAGGGCCGGAGAGGTATGACTTGCAATATGAGTGAGGACGCAACTACATATGTTGCATTTTTGCTCCTTAAGACACCCACGTTAGCTTTTTCTACATTAAAATGTATGTATGTTGTACATAATATCAGTGCATTTTACAATGTGGCTTTATTAACAAACCTTCAAATGATTTATTTCAAAGCACAACAAAAGCAGTGCATTGTTTAAGTAAGCTTCTTCTACATTCAAACACATTCATATGTTTTGAACTGCATAACAATTATGGATGCAGCAATTATAGATTTTGGTTGTACGATTATAGTCTGATGAATAATCATGGTTTCAAGCTTTATGTTAGGTAGGTCTAAGTATTTAGATTAACTGGTGTTATCATCTGCGTTCACACACTCTCAGAAATAAAGGTACAGGATCTGTCACTGGGGCAGTACCTTTTCAAAAGGTACATATTTGTATCTTAATGGTCTATAATGGTACCTCAAAGGTACTTTTTAGGTTCTGAGGTACTTTAATTTCTGAGAGTGTACATACATAATCATTTTAATAATAATTCGTCTAACATATCTTTTGTTTACATTACACTGAAAGCCACGCACAACCTCACCGCAATGTTTTCTAATGCGTGTGCGCGGAAAGGATGTAATAGTGAAACGGCGCGCCGCTATAGTTAATCCAGTGTGCTTGCATTGGCATCGGCGTACAAGCTCGGGACTTTAAACTAGCGCACAGGTGGCATAACTGTTTAATTGCATCAGTTTCGTTCTGTGCAACAGAAACGCACAGTTGTGAAGCCTTTACGAATAATTAACCGTGACGAATAAAAGCGCAGTGAAATCGGCGAATCGTGGCATCCCTAACAACAATATCAGTGCATTGTACAAAAGGCAGTTTCTACAAAAATATCCAAGTGTTTCCGGCTGCCTGCTCAACTCGCTTAATGTCAGGTGACTCATGCTCTGCGCAGCCTTCAACCGCAGCTCGTGCTGTATTGAACAGACGCACGTCACTACATAACTATAGCGGCTGTTTTTCGACTGAACTAAATTTATTTCTGATGTCTTGTTCAAACAAATTGGAGGGCCAGAAAAAATGGTCTTGGGGGCCGGGTTCGGCCCGCGGGCCGCCAATTGAATAGCCCTGATGTATGTGTTTCCTATAATGTAATGTTCTCTTATTTGAGAACATTACAGATTCTATTTTAAAACATAAAGTCACTTACAAAAGCGAACACGTATTGTAATGTCATATATATATATATATATATATTTACAGTACCTAGCTAATGGAACTAAAACATGTAGTAGTAATGGGTACTTTTTTACTCAAAGAGCACATATGTTACCCCTTTTGCAAGATTTAAGATAAGTCTTTTGTGTCTCGAGAAGTTGTCTGTAAAGTTTCAGCTCAAAACACCCATCAGATTGTTTGTACCTTTTAAAATGTTGGCATTTTCTGCTTTAAAAATTGAGTGGATTAATCTTCAAATACTGAATATCTGTGTGTTTGAAAGAGAGCAGATATATTGTGTACAGTGGAAAACGAGGGAGAAATGTATCAATAAGTCATGACTGCAACAGTAAGTGGCAAAAAAAAACTAAACAAAAGACTTTTATTTTAGCATGGCGTGTGACGTCATAAGGCTGCGCCGCTCCGGCGCTGTGATTCGACTGGAGTGGAGAAGAAAGGTTTGCTTTAAAGCTTTTACATGAATATAAACCGATTGATGCAATCAATGCCCCATTCTCTTTGAATGAAATGAAGAGAGCAATTAATAGAACAAAGATGACATCCCCAGGAGGAGACGATCTGTGCTATATTATGTTAAAATTTATGGGTGAGAATGCATTAGGTAGGCTGCTTAGGATATATAATAGAGTGGGGGAGAAAGGGCAGCTTCCTAAGAGATGGAAAGAAGCAGTAGTAGTTCCCATTAGGAAACCAGTGAAAGATGCAACAAAATCTGAAAATTAAAGACCAATAGCATTAACATCTCATATAGGTAAAATTATGGAGCGTATGGTGACAGATAGATTGAGTTATATATTAGAAAAGAGAGAAATAATAACCAAAAATCAAAGTGGATTCAGGAAAGGGAGAGGAACAATGGACCCAGTATTATGCCTAGTAGACGAGATAAGAAAATCTCAGATAAATAGGGAATCAGTTGTAGCAGTTTTTCTGGACGTT
The DNA here is from genome assembly GCA_903798035.1 of Danio albolineatus. Lineage (NCBI taxonomy): Eukaryota > Metazoa > Chordata > Actinopteri > Cypriniformes > Danionidae > Danio > Danio albolineatus. The sequence goes on from CAIGQQ010014810.1 coordinate 7,711, forward strand.
GAAAAGGCATATGATATGATGTGGAAGGAAGGGTTGTTGATTAAGTTACATCTGTTGGGGATAGGAGGTAGGGCCTTTAATTGGATAAAGGATTTCCTGAGCGGGCGCTCCATTCGAGTAAAAATTGGGAAAGAATTATCCAATAATTATATTATTGAAAATGGAACCCCTCAGGGTTGTGTTATCAATCCTTTGCTCTTTAATATAATGATAAATGATATATTCTCGGAAGTAGACAAAGCAATTGGTAGATCGTTGTTTGCAGATGATGGGGCAATGTGGAAAAGGGGAAGGAACATAAAATATACAGTAAATAAGATACAAGAAGCAATTAAACAGGTGGAAAAATGGTCAATAAGATGGGGTTTTAGATTTTCGATAGAAAAATCCCAAGTGGTCTGCTTTACTAAGAAAAGGATGGGAATAGAGACAAAACTTAAACTGTATGGCCATGTTTTGGAGAAGGTTGAGTCCTTTAAATTTTTGGGAATGGTTTTTGACACCAAATTAACATGGGGTGATCACATTAAAAAAGTTACTGTGAAATGTAAAAAGGTTCTAAATGTAATGAGATGTCTCACAGGAGTTGAGTGGGGGGCAAGTAGGCAATCACTGAAGGAGATATATGTTGCCCTGATTAAGTCAGTAATAGATTATGGTTGTATAGCTTATAGAGATGCGGCCAAATCAACACTAGATAAACTAGAAACAATACAAACCCAAGCACTTAGAATATGTAGTGGAGCCTTTCGAACATCACCAGCTGTTTCAATGCAAGTAGAGATGTATGAAATGCCATTACGATTAAGAAGGGAACAGTTAACAGCCAATTATTGGGCTAACATGCAGGGGCACAATAGATCCCACCCCACTTGGAACATAATGCAGGAAAGTTGGGAAAAGAAAAGGAGGAAAAATGTAAGTTTTGGTTGGGGATGTGAAGAAATAGGAAATGAAATGGGTTTGCAGGAAATGGAATTCAGCCCAACAGTTCCAATGCCAACCAGGCCTTTGTGGTTACTCGAGCAACCCATAGTAGATTTGACAATATTAAACAGTCACTTAAAAAGAAGAGAGGAAAGTAATATAAAAGAGGTGGTTAGTAAATATCTGGAGGAGGAATATTTAGGGTATTTAATTATTTACACGGATGGATCAAAGAACCCTCAAAATGGACAAACTGGAGTAGCATATGTAATACCAGAATTGGGAATCAGTAAACAGAAAAGATTAACAAATAACTTACATATATATACAGTAGAAATTATAGGTATATGGCTGGCCCTACAGTGGATAGAAGAATGCAGACCTGAAAAAGTTATAATATGTTCAGATTCTAGAGATGTACTAAGAAGTTTACAAACATTTAAATCACAATCAAGACAAGATCTAGTATATGAAGTAATTGAAAGCTATACACAAATCTGTCAGGCTGGGATTAAAGTATTATTTACATGGGTACCAGCACATGTAGGGATTAAAGGAAATGAAGAGGTGGACAATTTAGCAAAGCAAGCCAGTAACAGGACAGAAGTTGAAATACACATAAAAATAAGTAAAGCAGAAGCTAAAAGAATGATTTGGCAAAAGATGATGGAAAAATGGCAGAAAAGTTGGGAAAAAGAGGAGAAAGAAAGACATTTATATAGTATTCAACAGAAGATTGGGGTAGAAAGGACAATGGGAAGAAATCGAAAAGAAGAAATTATCATAACTAGGATGAGGATTGGACATTGTAGATTAAACAAATACTTGCACTTGGTAGGCAAACACATATCGGGAAGATGTGAATATTGTAACAGCATTGAATCAGTGGAACATGTGGTGCTTGAATGTATAAAGTATGACACTGAAAGGATAAAGTTAAAAGAAAAATTAAGGACAATGGGGGTCCAAGGGTGGTCCCTAAAAGATATACTAGGGAAAACATCAAGAGACATAAACTCACATTTATTACATTTCTTAAAAGTCACTGGTATAGCGAATAGGATATAGAATGAGATTGGTATAAATATAGTATGAAAAGAATAAAAGAATAAAAGTAGAAATGGGTGGTGAGGGAAATAAAATAATAGGATATAGTAAATAGTATCTATAGTATCTCTGTCCAAATCCAGTCCACACTCCAGTACAGAAGGGGGCGGTAATGCACCATTAAAGCTGGATGCCAACCGCCGTTAAACATCAAAGAAGAAGAAGAAGAACCAAAAAAAAAGTTCCAGTTTTGTCAAGCATATATTACGATGTCTTTTAAAACATTTGACCTTTCAAACACATCAAAATGCAATAAATTAAGCTTTCTTATTTACATGCAATATTGTATGATTGCACATAAGGAATATTCTACCACAGTTCAGTAATAATGATAATTATTACTAATTGACCATTATTAACCAAAATAATTAATAATCTTTACGGTTATGCTGTATTTTATCAACAGAAAATGCACAACAGTTGAATCAAAAGAGGTCTAATTCACAAAAGCACAATAGATCTCATTTTGACACTTTTTTGTACATGTTTTTTTTAAATAAAGTGGAAGGACTTTTTGATGTAAGAATTTATTTCTTTTTGATATTTGGACTAGAAACAAGAAAAAATAAATAAAGGCATTTTGTAGTGTATTGACTAAATTAAATGATAAACAAATAAATAAATAAATTAATTAATTTTTAAAATCTGAATTTCCCAAACTCGTATGTGGCAATGCCTCTGCGTTTCACATTAACACTGTTATAGCTAAATATGTAATAAAGTTCACATAGTTCCAAATCTTTATGAGTTTCTTTCATTGGCTAACCACAAAAGATGATATTTTGAAGAAAGCTGAAAACCTGTAACCATTGATTTACATAGTAGGAAAAACAAATATTACTGAAGTCAACTGTTACAGGTTTCTTTGAAATATATTATTTTGTGTTCAACAGAAGAAATAAATTAAACAGATTTGGAAAAAGTGAAGGAAGAATAAATAACAACAACTAAATTGTTGTGTGAACTATCCTTTTAACTGTTAAAACGATCAAAACAGAGCTAACATAGGTTAATCTTTGAAGACCAAACTACTTACACACATGCAATAATATTATTTTTACATTATATTTGAGCAGCTTAATAACTTCTAAACTTCTCACTGTTATTTCTTAAGGATTATTCCTATAAACATGTTTGCTTTAAATCTATTGTATAAATTTAATATGAACATACTGTGGTCAAAGTGACGATTGCAGAGATTGTATCGTGCCATTATCACATCGCTATAATTAAGCGCTGTCTTTTGTGTTGTCCAATTTGAAGAGTAAAGGTCTCTTCTTCTTTTGAATGGAACCCAGAAGAGCTGAAAAATGTCTCCGTTACAGCGCCACGCTGGTCAAACCGGGTTATTGCAGTCAGTTACACTACGTTTAATGATATCAAACGACCATTAGACAACAAACATTCGTTGATTTATAAAGGTTTGTTGTTGGGTTTCGGCTCTATATTGTACAGAAACTTTATACCCATATTGTTAGTTCATTTTACAATAAATTTTTCTATTGGCTTCGACTATCATGTTAGGCCTAACAGGACTGCTTTTATTTTAAACCTTACTAAACCACACTAAAACGTGACTGAACATTTTCACAAATTGATATTTTTGTCCATAATAAATAAAGTATTCTGTGGTCATTGGAAATTTGCAATAATTTAATGCTGATGTTAATTTAAACAGCAAACTGTTGGAGCGCTAATGTTTAGTAAACACCACATTCAAAAGAGGAAAATACTATTTAACTCGACACATTTCTTAATTAAATTAATAACAAATCACTCAGTGAGTCCTAACTTTTATATATAATGATGACTATTTAAGTAAAATTACTTTAAATGGCAAATTATCACTTACCTTAACGACGAGTGGGAAGACTGTTAAACTCGCACGGTTGTCCTGGCAAACTGAAGTGTGGCGTGCAAGATGTCTGCCAGACCTGCGGTCAGTTTCGTGTGTTTTCCACATGCAATCCCGAAGTCAGCCAGAGGTTGATATTTACCGATGTTAGCCACAGCTGAGCCTTATTAGGCTCTTATGTGTTTTTTGTTAACTGGCCCACATACTGCAAAAGAAGCTGTGAGCCAGAAGGACTTTCCCGCTTATTCTGAATTTATGGCAAAACGTATATGGTAAGAATCTGGCCCATATCTGTTCAGCCATGCCATACCTGAGCCACATGTGCCAGATATTACCCAGATTTGGCCCAAATGTTCTTGCTATCTGGGTTATTACGTAGTTAGTTTCATGTATCGTAGTGTAGCTCAATAAATCTTTGTTCTCCTTTTGTAAAAACTGTGTTCATGTTTATGTGCTTATCAGTCATTGCCTCGAGCTGTAGATTTTGTTACCTTGCTAAACGTTAACTCAATACTGTGTTATGTTATTATCGTTGGCCACGGAAATAATATAAACAAGATTGGTAAAATGCGATAGCTTCTATTCGCTAGGCCAGGGGTCGGCAACCCAAAATGTTGAAAGAGCCATATTGGACCAAAAAAACAAAAAACAAACATGTCTGGAGCCGCAAAAAATTAAAAGCCTTATATAAGCCTTATAATGAAGGCAACACATGCTGTATGTATCTATATTAGCTATATTAGCCTACTGTCAAAATGACTAAGTTGGCTACAAATACTTAATGAGCCTTCACAATTAAATGTTTTTTCCCCCGCAGCGCATCCTAGAGAATGACGCACCACGTGACTACTCTGTTGTACGACGCCACCTCAAGTTTAACTTCATTACAATATTAATTAATTATGTTTCATTGCTTTGATGAAATTAAAGAAATGCAATAAAGAAATCAGATTTTTGATGTCGTTTTTATGGTGAGGATTCGAAAAAAACAACAACAAAATGGAACGTGCATAACGATGCCCCTTATCTGGGCAACAAACAGAGTGCAATAAAACGCAGCCTGCATTTATAAAAATAACACAGCAACCTTTTGAAAAGGTAAAGTATATAAAATTAAATTAAGACAGTTAAGTTTGATTTCTGTGCAAATGCCAAGCAAGTCAGTGCAAGGGTAAAACGCAGCAGCATCCTCTTCACTTTTGACACGCAAGGGAAAGACAGTGTCATTTTTTCCTTTCGGAACTCACAAAATCTGCCCCCAAATGCAGTCTGCATATCAACGATCGCACCTTGTAAATAATCACCGTTGAGTGTGTGATCGTGATGGGCTTCTTTGAATTCTCCCAGGGAGGGGAAGTGGGAGAGCGTGCCTCGCTGTACATCCCTGGCAAAGACAGTCAGCTTGCGCTCGAATGACAGAACAGGTTCCAGCTTTTGCAGTGCAGTGTTTCCCCGCCCCTGGAGACTTTCATTCAGCTTGTTTAGCTGGCTTGTCATATCCACCATAAAGTGCAGTTTTTCGAGCCACTCGGTATCTTCCAGTTGCGGGTAGTTCAGGTCTTTGCTTTTCAGGAATGTTTTCACGTGTTCTAAACAAGCAACAAAGCAACGCAAAACCTCACCCCTGCATAAATGTTCTCATTTATTTTTCTCTTTTTCCCTTTGGCATCCATGGCCCATCTCACAGCCGCCAATTTGTTTACAACAGCCACCTGCCTGGCATCCCGCCCTGCTGATAGAAACGTGTGTCGCAGGCTATGACGTAAATCTTCGTTGACAGAAATGTTGAAATTTCATATTTATTCTACACATTTTTACAGCATTGGAAAACGTTAAGAATGTTTGTGTCATGTTTGTCCTCCTACAGAAACCATATTAAAACAAAAAATATATTTCCCTCCCCCATCTTTTTCCATTTTCAAACATTTTTGAAAAAGCTCCAGGGAGCCACCAGGGCAGCGCCTAAGAGCCGCATGCGGCTCTAGAGCCGCGGGTTGCCGACCCCCGCGCTAGGCGAATGGTAAATAAAGTGTGAGTCTTTTAATCTGATTCAATCTGACTCTATTGAGTCGAATCAATGATTCAAATTCTCAAGATCCGATTCATTAAAATGAGCTAATAAGTCCCTTATCGGTCTGTTTAATGTAGCTTGGACCCCTACTGCAATAACCTTTGGAAGACAGAGAATATGGGAGACTAATAATACATAAAACTAATGACAAAAGACATGGGAACAAGTGACGGAAGAAACTCATTCCTGTCTTTCAATGAGTGCTGATGTGTGTTTAGGAGAACTAGGCAGCACACTCAGGGCTGCAAGATGGCTTTAATTTAGTATTTTTATTATTAAATATATATCTGAATGAGGATCAAATGACTGAGTTGGTCTTTGAGAATGAAAATCAACCTGTTTGTTCCTGCGGATCTTCATGTTTGACTCTGAATGTTTCTTCACTCTTCACATCTTCACTCTCCTCTTAATTATTTTATATAGCGCCAGTGATTATGGACGTTTAAAAAAAAACAGTAGGAGAACAAGAAAAGCAATAACATTAAGAAGGTAGAGAAAATGGGAGACTAATATTACATAAAAATAATGACAAAAGAGAATGAAAATCAACCTGTTTGTTCCTGCGGATCTTCCTCTTTGACTCTGAATGTTTCTTCAATCTTCACATCTTCACTCTCCTCTT
>CAIGQQ010014815.1:0-11747 GCA_903798035.1 Danio albolineatus
TTAAAGTACTGATTCATTGGGATGGAGCAGCCAGATAATGGAAGTGCATTAACAATTTTTAACATAAATAATTTGAGCAATAAGATTTACTTACATGTTTTTGTAAAAGATGGAACCATTTAAAACATTTTTCTTGTTTTGGTTAATTAACTTTCAGCAGTGAAATTTAAACCACTGAACCGAACTGAACTAAACTGAACATCAACACTGAAAACTGGGCTGACAGTTTCAGTTTACTAAAACTTTTGTTAAGCTGCTATGACGCCATCTACATTGTAAAAGTGCTACAGAAATAAACATGAATCGAATTGAATTAATGGTTTTAAAAATATAACTTGTTAAATTATTTTCAAGTAAAACAATATTCAAAATCAATATTTTATACGCAAACACACACTTATGCAGCTATACATCATGGGTGTTTAAACTCAGTCCTGGAGTCAGTGTCCGGCAGAATTTAGTTCCAACCCCAATTAGACACACCTGAACCAGCTAACCAAGCTCTTTGTAGAAATACTAGAAATTTCCAGGCAGGTGTGTTGAAGGTAGTTGGAGCTAAACTATGCAGGACACCGGGTTTGTGCACCCCTGCTATACATACGTATATACCACTTGAAAATTCTCAATTTTATTTCTCTGGATTTACAAGGTATGGGTTTGAAAAAATTTATTATTATTATTATTATTATACACTTTTAAAAAATATTTTTAGCCTAGTGACAGCTATTTTTTTTAATGGCTCAAAACGTCAGGCATTATACAGTATGCTTCAATTCCTGCTCTACTACAAAAAATACATTACATTACTTTAAAATACACTTCTTTACATTTTTTCTTTTTCTTTTTTGATCTCAATGACCATTAGATTTCTCAAAATCCTGGAGGGACTGATAAGAAACCAAAACGATGTTGTACTCACACATAAATATAAATTGTAAATCCAGTTATCATGACTGTTTTTAAGATAACAATTGTTTAGGTCCGAATGGTGACTAAATTCAAAAAGAGCACCCACGTGCTAAATGCATTATGAGGGTTAATAAAGCCTGTTATTTTTACTTTTAACTTGCAAACACACACATATTTTTGTAGTTCCCAATACAACCATTAAACACATAAGAAAAGCTAACTTCAGACTTGTTCAATTGACCAATAACAACCATACATGTATATGTGTAACAAAACGTTGTCTCTTTATGTTCTGGGCTACATCTGTAAATTTATTACAAATAGACAATCATTAGTCACAATTCTCATCATTAACAATTAGCAGAACACAACCGTCCATGGACATTTAAGTATAAAAGTAAATGTTCCATGACAAACAATATTTGTTATGGTGTTTGTTTGGCTAAAGAGTGCGGCACTTTATGCTACATAATAACCCAGAGTCATTTACACTGGTTATGTGTGTTCATTAAATATCAATTGTCAACGTGCCGGACACTGAATTGTAGTCCTTTATAAGATCGATCAGTGATAAATAGCAACCGTGAAAATAGTGCAAAAAGATCTCAAGCACTGGAAGAAAGGGCAAAAAAATTATAAAGCTGTAAAACTATGTACAAGTTTGAATAAAAATCATATAAACGTTTTAACTAATGTTCTGACTTTCTTCTTTCAGCATGCTTTCCTATTTATAAGAAACAGTGTCAGACTTCCTGGAGAGGCACTTCAGGAAAACGAACAAAAAATTAAAACCAAAGCTTTTGTTGGTTATAAAACTAGCTGCCATTAGACTGCCTACTAAAATAACACTTGTCGTTGATCAGGATTCGTTTGAATAATTAGCAGATAAAGTGACTGAAATGTTTGCATCTGAAAGCAGGCAGCACTGCTGATGTTGGAGAAACCTGGACTCGCTCCATTCTTCATCAAGTCTCTGCTTTACTGCTCTGACTGAGGTTTAAAGTAGTCTTCTGTCCGAAATACACTGGGAAGCTCCGGATGTCTTTGTGACTGCCTTCTTGGGCTTGCAGGTTTCTAAAAAGAAGGAGAGAAAAAGAAAAGTTGATATTTGTTACCAGTTTTGTAATTTTCAGAGTATGCAAAACAACATGGCAGACATGCATATATAAGGGACATAAGGTGGTTTTCAAACAACAAAACAAGAGAAGTGCAAGAGAAAAACACTATCATATATTTTTACCATGATTTACAGAAGGCCAGTTGAAGTCAGAATTATTAGCCCTCCTGAAATATTAGCCCCCCGTACATATTTTTTACCCAATTTCTGCTTAACAGAAAGAAGATTTTTTCAGCACATTTCTAAGCATAACAGTTTTAATTACTAATAATTTCTAATAACTGATTGGTTTTATAATTGCCATAATGACAGTATGTAATATTTTACTAGATATTTTTCAATATAATAGTATTTAGCTTAAAGTTATATTTAAACTTGGTTAATTAGGCAAGTTAGGGTAATTAGGCAAATTATTGTATAATGATGGTTTGTTCTGTAGACAACCAAAAAAAAAAATAGCTTAAGAGGGCTGATAATACTGACCTTAAAGGTGCAGTGTGTAAAGTTGACACCGAGTGGTTGAACTAGGTATTGCGCCCCCAGTTCAAAACACATGCAAACGCAGGTTGCCAGATTGACGACACCAACAGCAGTGTGCCTGACTGTTGAGCCTAAAGGCTGATTTAAGGCCGACTTAAATCGTGTTCTAAATAAAATGGCAACGGCATACAATAAAAGGAATATTTTGCATATTAAAAGAAGTTTTTTTTCTAACCAACACCTGAAATTTATATTTTAGAAATGGCTTCGATTTCTTACATCTGAACAACAGAAAACTGACAATGATCACCTCAGGTGCATCTCATGTGCAATTCAGTGTTAAATGCTAATAATGCGAGTTTGAATGCCATTTTACGTGACATTTATTACAATACCACTGAAGCTGTGCAGATAGTTAACCTCAGATCTTGAAAATAAAATAAACTGTCTTAAATTGAACTTCAGAACTGTACCTCTGCGCAAGCCAACACATATCAGTGATTCACCATGTACATTTAATAATGTTAAAGAGGTTTAATATGTATTAATTATATTATAAATCACCGTTTCGTTAGAGTGCAGTAAGTGCGCATATATTTTGTGCTTCTGAATGGCTGTATTTAAATTTGCGTTATGTTTCGTTTGGTGCCACCAACTAAATTGCACTGCAAATCTCGTCATAGCTTGTTGTTAGGACACAGGGTTACAATGTATCCTGCTCACCTAATGTTTATGTTTGTAATATTTATATTATTTGCTAATTAATAACAGCCTCATGTGGAACTCTGAATCTGTGTCTCATTTCAGAGTCTGCTACTGTCCACTGGAGGTCGCATTTCAGTCACGGACGTAGAATTTATGCCTTCCTGACTGAAGGAATTAATCAAATGCCTATTTATCACAAAGGCAACCCTGGCTGCTGAAATATAATTGGCTAAACTGGCATTGGGCAGGTAATATGACCAAAACAAAGACCGATGTTTCAGCACGTAACGCACATTTTCAAAACAGAATATCTGACTTTAGCATCGTTTTTCAGAAAAAACAAGAATGTACACTTAGCATGTTTCTTAAATAGTATGGTATTTTTATGCTTTACAAAAGAGTCAAAGTTACATAAACCAGTGGTTCTCAACTGGTTTGGCCACAGGACCCACATTTTTACATGGTCATCAAGCCGCGACCCAATATTTTATTGTTGCATTGACCAAAATGTATCAAATTATAGAAATATTACAAAGTAAAAACGATAAATACTGTAAACAGCGGTTAGGGTTAGTAGTTAGGGTTAGTTAGGTTAGTTATCGAACTAAACTGAACTGTTGTCGCGCACGCATTTCAAAATAAAAGTCCGGTATAAGCAAAATAAATTCTTATTATTATTTTTGTTTTTTTTTTGACCACGCACTCCGCGACCCACTAAAAATGTTCCCGCGACCCACTTTAGGGTCGCGACCCACCAGTTGAGAAACACTGACATAAACCCCCTTTAAAATGTTTTTTTCAAAAATTAAAAACTAAATTAAAAAAATAAGACTTTCTCCAGACAAAAAATAAATAAATAAATAAAAAAATCTAGAAAATACTGTGAAAAATTCCTTGCTCTGTTAATCATAATTTGGGAAATAATTCAGAGGAGGGTGAATAATTCTGACTGTTTATAATTGTTAATGGGACATAAGATGGTTTTAAAACAATAAAACAAGAAAAGTGCAGTTTAACTTATCTGAGACATAAAAATTAGACATTTTCTACGCATGGGACATCCCATCCTTAACACGTGTATGTTCAGACTCACATTTAAAAAACCTGGTACAGTCATTGTGCGGAAGATCTTTTTGAAGGCTCCTGGTATTGTTCCGACTTCTCCTTCAACTTGAGTTACTTGTTCCTCCATTGCACTGACATTGGCACCGACCATTTTGACGAAGGCCTGAAAATGAGACCATACACTTGAAATAACTAAAGAAAAATGCTATAAATCAATCTGATTTAGACACCAATTAAAGTAGTACCTCCAATTTGTCAATTTTCCTGTAAATCTCTCTCATCTCTTCAGATTTCCTTTGTATCTGTGGTAGGTTTTCATTCACCACTTGTGAGGTGTCATTTCGAATCTATTAAAACAAAACAGGTTAATGTCTTACTTGCTGTTCATTTACAGAATATGCTGACTTATCAATTAAAGCACCACATAATTTTAAACAAGAAAGTTTTACAAACAAATGTGTCAAATATGTAAAAAGAAAAAAAAAAAGTTTATTATGAAACTTGTCTTGAAACTTTGTGCTCATTTGGATTTCTTTTCTTTAGATTTATACATTAACCTTTAGTCTAATAATACATATCTCATGTAAAGGTCAGTATTTTCCATTAAAACATTTAAATAACTTCACTTTGTTCAGTTTGAATCTCAGCAGTGGTTTTGTTTATTTATTTTTAATTGTATGCTAATATATATTTATTTTACGTATTTTTATTTCAAATTTGGGGAAAGCAATTGCAGTTAAATGCTATTGCTATTACTTAAATATGTCTTATAACCATACATTTTAATTATAGTAATAATCATAATACAGTAATAACAATAATATAAAAGGACAATAAAAAATAAATGACAAAAAAATAAAATAACCACCATTATTATTATTATGATTATTATTATTGTATAACAACAGTAGCATTACAAAACAATAATAACCATTATTATTATTATTATTATTATTATTAATGTATAACAGCAGTAGCATTACAAAACATTTATGGTTGCTCCTCTCTTTTGAAATGATTATTTCAGCAAATTTATGAACTTTTACATATTTAGGAAGATGTCAAGAGCAGGCTAGATTTTTCTAAATGTTTGTTACAGCTACTTAAACTTAACATTTGCAGAGATTAAGTTTGTATGGAGCAGCACTTCAAATTAACCTCCAAAACACTGAAAACATTGTTATAATGAGCTGCTCACAATAAAAGAACAGTGCTGTGATTTAATAATCATGCTAAACTGCCTTCTTAAGAGTTAGAGTTTTTATAAATTTGTCCTGGCCGATTTTGAGTGGAGTTACACATAAAATACTTTATTTAACTGTTAAAACAACACAAAAAGGGACATGTAAAAACCTAAACCATAACATTAACACTTAAATGCCAAGTCATTGATCTTACCATATCAAGCATACCAACAAACTCATCAACTCTTGTAAGCATTTCCTCCAGGCTTTTCTCTAAGCACAGGACCTGCACAGCAAAAAACAAAAAGGAAACATGATAAAAGTCAAGAAAAAGCACATGATATACTGTGTGCATATGATACTTGAGTGTGCATGTGACAGAAATGTTTAGAGAGATGAACAGTAACTTGACTACTTTTCTGACTTGTACAGCAACACCGGACCTTCAAGAATTCACAAAGCAGTCAAGTGTGAGCAATTCAACAATTCAGTCAGGAGTACAGAGAACAAGTCAGGCTTTATTCGAACCATATCACGCTCCACTAATTAGGCTTCATAACTACACTGAGGTTAAAGAAGAATGGAAGAGACTCTCATGGGTCAAAGACAAAATAGTTTCTTGTCCATTTAACGGATGTCACCAAAATAGTTACTACACATTCTTCAATATATGAGGTATGGAAAAACTCTGCACACAATTAACTAACTAAAAACAAACCTGAATAAATTCAATTGAATGCATCTTTACTTCTATAGTGCTTTTACAATAGATTGTGTCAAAGCGGCTTAACATACAGTAGAAGTCCTAGTAAATTGAAACTGTGTAAGTCCAGTTTTCAGAGTTTAGTTTAGTTCAATTCAGTGTGGTTCAGTCGATTTCACTGCTGAAAGTCCAAACAGTGAAGAGCAATCCATGGATGGGCTGTTCCACATGTCCAAAACCAAGCAAACCAGTGGCGAGGAACAAAACTTCACCAATTGACGAAAGTGAAGTAAAAAAATAAATAAAAATCTTGAGAGAAACCAGGCACAACAATTTCTCCTCTGGTCAAACTTCTTGTGTAGAGCTGCAGTCTAGGCACCGGAGGTTAGAGAACGATGAACATCCATCCTGAATCAGATTTCATTATGATAAGGGACTTAAAAGTTCTACCAATGATTAAGCTGCCCTCATCGTGTCCTTCTCAGTCAACATGAGTTTCTTGTTATAAAAGTCATTATTTGGTTTTGACAAAATAAATGCTTCTTAGTGGAACCAACAAAAGCAATTGTTTGTGAACGCAAAATCACGTAACCGTGGTGTACTTCATTTATAACTGTAACATTGTGCTCTTTTTGTGTTCATTTGTGAAGATTATCATTTGATGAACAAAAGGTGTAAAGATGAACTGAAGTGAGGGTTATCATGCTCAATTTGATCAATTCCATTAGTGGTTTTCTAGCGTCCTGGGTTTAAATCTCAGCTCACACACATTTCCCGATCTCTCCAACTTTGCTTTCTGTTCAACTTCTACTAACATTTTGGGTTGCAGACATTTGAATACACATATTTACTAGCAAATCAAAACATTTGTGGTTTGTAAAATCAAAATAGCAACGATAATCGTTTACACATGATCTGACGATGTGTTATTCACAACAGACTCGAAAGTTATAATTCTCCCAGTTAAACTGCCACTTAGGGTGCTTTCACACTTGGTTCACTTGCCTGGACCGTACCCAAGTTCGATTGTCCCCCCTTGCCACCTGCTTGGTTGGTTTGTGTTCACACTGTCTTTTTTCCTTCTGAACCCCGGTACGCTTGCGTCATCAAGCCGATGTTTTGTGTACGTCTGTTGCCAGGCGACGGACACGAAAGCAAAGCGGTAAACGGGAGAGACGTCCGCACATCGCGGTTGTTTCGCTTTAACTGAACCTTTTGGTTTAGAACATACAGAAAACTATGGAAGGCCCAATAGTTCAAAAACACATGAATATAACACGTGTACTTCACGCGTATTTCACGCGTACTTTACGTGTACTTTACACGTAATTAACGTGTACTTTACACGTAAAATACGCGTAAATTTTTAACGTGTACTTTACCCGTAAAGTACACGTTAAATACGTGTAAAGTACACGTAAAGTACGCGTGAAATACACGTGATTCAGACCACAGTTTCCGGTTTAAAGGGGCCAATCTCATTGGCTGCATAAGAACTGGGTAAAACCATTTGTGTAAACCTGGGGGGTCACCTTTGCTACCACCATTTAGCATGCTATAAACCCTTGTACCTATTAGTCTTTTCTGATTTGTTGTTTTTAAACATTAAGTCTTTATATATTAAGTCTTTCTATAAGTTTTTATATACTTAATTAATAATTCTAATTACTCCTTTCATGTCTTTTGGAGTAGTAGAAGACATTCATTATCGTTCACTAAACTTACCATCAAAGAATACCATAAAAAGTATCATCAAAGACCTTTAAGGTGGGAAACAAGTCGCTTTAAAGTGTCTTATTAAAGGTTTAGCATACGGAGCATTAATAAATAACTTTGGAAAACAGTGTGAGGTTTTTGTACTTAAATGTATGACCAGCAGGTGGTGCTACAATATAATTCAGATTATAAGGATAATAATGATAGTAGCCTATTCAGAACCAGTGGAGTAGCGGACGGACGCGCAGGCCAGAAAAATTAAGGTAGTTTCTGTAATGTCCTTAAAGGAAAACTGTTGTCAACCGATCATTAACAGAATATATTGTTCAATTTGACTTTAGGGACGATAAAAATATGAGGCTATAATCCGTTACATCCCAACACGAAACATATTTCATCTTAGTAATTCATACATTAACATAGCTCAGTAATAATTTTTACAGTTTTTTTTATTCTGTAATCTAACAACTTTTAAAACCCATATATCAATAAATATTATTTCCTAAATGTATGCATATTTCTTTATAAAATTGTTATTTTATTAAAATTACAAAACACAAGAGTTTTGATTATTTATCGTGGACCAACTTTTCAGATTTAGGCTATCGCTTCCAAAAAAAAAAAAAAAAAAAACTACAGTTATGTCTTTCGAAACAATATAAAGTTCCTCAAAAAAAACTTTCTCTGATTGTAAAGTGAAAGTGAGATGCGCCGGCGGTCTAGTAACTTACACATAGCTACACATGTATTGGCTGTATTACAAAAATAATCACACTTTTAGGGAAATTAATTAATAAAATATGATGGCGAACATTCAGTGCTTAAGTCTAATATCTTAGTAGAAGCTTTGGATATATATAATATGTGTCAATATCAGTGGCGGTTCTAGCATAAATGGCACCCTCGGCGAATCAGCCCATATACCCCAGCTGCAACCCATCACTGGTAAACATCCATACACACACACACACACACACACACACACACACACATACAGAGACACACACTATGGACAATTTAGCCCTCCCAATTCACCTATACCACATGTCTTTGTACTTGTGGGAAAAACCGGAGCACCCAGAAGTAACCAAAGCCAATACGGGGAGAACATGCAAACTCCACACAGAAACGTCAATTGACCTAGAGACTCGAACCAGCGACCTTCTTGCTGTAAGGCGAACGTGCTACCCTCTGTGCAGCCCCTAAAATATTTATATTTATTATAAATAGAATTATTATTAATAATATTATTATACAATTCTTATTCTAAATAAATAACAGAAATCAATCCTAAATGTAACTGGAAAACAACACAAAACTGGAGTGATATGCTAAGATCACAAGAAATATGTTGCAGGAATATTAATTATGACAATTCTCTACAATACAAAAAAGTATATGTTTTATAGAATTATCTGTTCATCTTAGACCCGACTCAAGGCCGAGAATTAATGTTATTAAGTCTTACCTCCCTTACTCTTACCCTCCTTTCTGCTTCATAACCATGCTTAGCAGGCCCGGCGCGACGGGGGGCCAAAGGGGGCATTGCCCCGTCAGAAAGAATTTGTGCCCCCCCAGTTTTAATAAAGATTATCCACTCAAGACTGAAAATTCTTTCTGTCATTATTAATAAAACCCTGTCATTATAACCAGAACACATATTTAGCCATGTGTTTATTTATTATATAGCAACTAAATTATTAAAATTGTGAATTTAAAGCAATAGTCCAGGGATCTGGTCGCGTCAGGTCAGGGTGCGCCCGCTAATAGCCTTTAAAACACACACGCGCGGCAGAGGGGCACTTTAAACTCAGGAGAAAACTGGACTTGTGGATGATGTGAAGGCCAGCAACCCAATTCATTACATGTTTTGGTTAACTAATTCTTTAAATAACTCTCTTGAGCTCTAAAAGTAAAAAACGCGGAAGAAATTTGCTGTTAAGTTAATTTAAGCAGAAACGCAACTGCCAGTCATTTAGTTTTTCAGTTAGGGGATATAATAAAATGTTTAGTTGGACACTGTACATTCCCACAGTAGTCTACACTATAATTAATGTTTTAATTTATTATAATTAGTATTATCAATAATGGCTTATTAAAATTAATCTAAAATTGACAAAACAGAGAACGATTTTTTAATGTTTGCTTTCATTTGACATCGCTAAAGCGCACTTTAACAGTTGTGAAAATAAACATCGCATTTTGCAGCAGCAGTTAAGTAAGGACACTTAAAAATGCCTTTTGAAATTATAGATGATCGACCTGCAAAGTCAAGTTTACAGAGTTATAAATTAAATTAGTGCGTGAGTAAGTGAATTTGCCGCGGATCAACCTCTATGCGCTGCAGGTATCTGAATGATAATCTTTAAAACATATGTAATTTAGGCTATACTGCTATTTGCTCATGCAAAATTAAACACCAGAAAATATATTGTAGGCCTATATTAACAGCTAAAATACAGTTGTCATATCGATTTTATTTTGACTTGTAGCTCATGGCCCTTAAAATGAAAATGTAACCTGAAAACAAGTAATTAAAATAGGAATAATAAATAAATTAAATGATGGGTAGGGCTAATATCATAATGATTTATGATGGCGTTTTTACAAATGCCAACCGGACAATATCAGGAAAAAAACACATAGCCAAACATAAATCTTTATTTTTACCTCAAAACTATGGGAAAATATATATATATATTGAGTTGCGTGTTATCAATGCCAAAATGTAACCAATTTTCATGGTAATAACTGTGAGTTTATTTCTGTTTTTGGGTATTTTCCTGGCACATTTAGCTACTATTTTTTTTTATTACAATAGATTGTAACATTTAACTTTTTCCTAACACTGATAAATGATTGGTTGGGTAATAGGCAACATAATAAAGCCCCGGTCAGATCACACGATTTTTATTGTCGGTTACGAAAGTTACTATGTCAGATTATTCAATTTTTTTTCTTTTTTCTTGATAAAATCTTGATGTGCCAGACTACACTATCCTCCACGATCAGTCATCCCGTGACTTCTACGACCAACATTATTTCCCAAAGCAGTGTTGCTATCATAACATTTCTTATGCAATTTATTTATTTTTTAATCTTATTTCAATTTCAATAAACACTGTTGCTGGCTGACAGCTAATAACAACATTAAAGGCATTCGGTATGACATTCACAGAATCAAACTTTTGTTTCCTTTTTAATATTAATCTATTTGTTTGAAATCTAAATGTATATTTTCCTGCCAATGATGCTATTAAACACTTTTTTTGCCTGAACATGAAGTGAAAGTACATCAGCAGCTGTGAAGCAGTGAAGCATTAACTAAATCCTTATTTTCCACGGAGCGGAACAAATCATCACCGCACAGATGGACGGGTTAAAAAAACAAATTCGTATATGTTTCTTGGAAAAAATATCTTTTTGAAACGAATTTCGTTAGATATCATTTGTATATTAATTGTCATGTATTTTTCGCTGGTCAGTGAACTACTAGATAAACAAGAATAACGAATAATCTTCCGAGATGCGCTTCGAAACAAAGCGCCAAAACAAAAATTGCCGTGATATTGTGTTGATTTGTTAAATAAAACAGCCTAAGTATAGTTAAATATTCACAGTTTCAGAGAGGCCTGTATTAAACTGTTTTTACTATTAATTACACATTTGAATAAGCAGGACAGGCTTTTACGGAATGAAAGCAGTTGTATTTACTGTGGTAGTTCTTTCTGATAGACATTTTAATCTGACAAGATGTGCTAACCCTGTTTTTTTAGATGAAATATGACAGATTGAGCTACAGGTAGCAGATTCTGATGAGGTACAGATCGCCAGAACACCGGCTGTGCGTACCAACAATGAGAGGGCG
>CAIGQQ010014820.1:0-10979 GCA_903798035.1 Danio albolineatus
CCAGATATGCAACACGCAAAGTACCGCGTAAGTATATTGATTTTACAGTGTACATTTCTATAAAGAGCAAAGGAACAAACGGGTAATGTTTGGGTAATAACCAGATATTTCACACGCAAAGTACCGTGTAAGTATATTGATTTTACAGTGTACTTTTCTATAAAGTGCAAGGGAACAAACAGGTAATGTTTGGGTAATAAGGGGGTAACAAACAGATATTTCACACGCAAAGGACCACGTAAGTATATTGCATTTACCGTGTACTTTTCTTTAAATATTGTATACATATAAAGGATGATGCAAGGGTAGCAACAACCTAATGCAACCTGCAAACACCTGCGTAAGTACACTCTAAAAAAAAAAGGTTCCTTGAGGTTCTATATAGAACCCTAGGGTTCTATACTTGGCCAGTAGAACCTTTTACCCAAAAAATGGTTCTATTTAGAACCCTTTGAGTTCAAAGAACCTTTTTGATTAAAATGGTTCTATAATTTATGATTTATAACATACTTATATAGTAAAGATTATAAACTAATTATAAGCTATAACACAGAGAGACAAAGCTTTTGGAGTCAAAACCTAATAAAATGACCGCTATGGTCAAAAACCTAATCAATGTATGATGGGATTTTTGTTTCATGCAGGTTTGTACATTACCATATAACTAATATTTATATATGCTTAATATTTAACATTTATTACAAATTATTTTGTGAAATAAATAAAATAATCAGTTTATTTAGACTCTTCAGTGTGACTCAGTGTAGACTCTTAGTTTAATAATTTATTTTAAACTAATAATCATGATAACTTCACTCTTAAAAATGATGTGTTAAAAATTAACACAAAATATGTGTTAAACAGTTTGTAACACATCTTTTGTTGCTACACAACATTGTGTGTTAATATTGTGCTTAGCTGTTTACACAATAGCTGTGTTAAACCAAAATCCCTTTCTATAGTGTTTGGTTTTACTAAATTTAAGCAGTACACATACTGTATAAAATGCACATTTATTTTACCTGTAGTCAAAGGGCGATGTCTACTGTATTTATGTAATTTAATTATCATGTTGGCAATATAAAATAAGTATTTGAGTATACCTGGGTGAAATGTACGCGCTGTGAACGTGCGCGCGCGCTAAGTGCATGCGCAGTGACGTTCATTTTCAACCATCGCTCCCGGCCTCCCACGGCCCTGTCGGATATGAAGCTCTCTGCCTCAGGTGAGTGAAATTAATTACAATTCGTTTATGACAGTCAATATTTTTTCCACCTTGCTTAAGAATGTTTTGTGTTTGTTGTCCTAGAAGTTGTTTTTTCTACTATGTTGTCTGTGTATCGCACTACACGGGTGACCTATTAACTTTGTCGCAAGCTAAGTTAACAGTTAACCCATTTGGCGCGATTTTTGTAAACTTGTGTTTGCAGAATTGTTAATAACACGTATCAAGCGGAAGACTTAGCATAGGTTTGTTGTGATTTCGGTAGGAAAGTTAGCGTCACTTTATAATTGATGTGAACGTGAATGTTTTGTATTCGACAGCGCTAACGTAAAGCCTCGGCATCTCTGAACTCGAGGTAACGTTATCTCACGCCGGAGACGTTCTATATTGTTATGTAATCATAATGCTATTTAATGATGATGCCCTTTGACAGTAATTTGTATATCAGCCCCGAGACTTAAGGTTAGCTGGGTGCTGCGGACAGACAACAAATGGCGCCTTGGTGTGAGCAAATTCATAAAAAAATGTCTAAATATGAAAACCTTTATTTTAATCAACCTTGCGCGCCATTTTGGGCCACCCGTCTAGTCACATGCTATTCAAAATATGCTTTGTATTGTTGTACACTGTTAGATGTATTTGTTTTTTCACTGTGCTGTGTATATATGGATTTCTTTCCCTTTTACTTAGATAAAGGAAGTCGAGGAACAAATTAGTTACTCTAACACTTCTACACCGATCTCTTGCAACTGCTCATAGACGGGAAGGAAACATGGAGAAAACTATTCACAGTTGGCATGGAGCATGACAAATTTTAAATATAATATGTTACAAGCAACATCCCTGATTCATCAGAAAGAAGTGTGCATTCAATATGGGTAAATGAATAATGTCTTTCACTTTTAATATTATATAATAGTAAATATTTAAATAAATAAAATGTTTTTGTCATTTCTTAATGTCATTGAACAGATGAATTTGATGAACAGACATTGAATTTTCCAAGCTTGCAGATGGGAAAGAAGATTTGTCTATCCGGAAACGGGAAAGGAACACAATTCCAAATCTCAAGGGAATAGTGTCCTTGGAGAGGAAAAATTACATCAGATACTGTACTTGCTGGAGAAGTCTGACAATCAGCATGATGGTATGAACTTCAGCCAAAATGTCTGTTGCCTGTGCACACTTTTGTAAACAGTTTAAACAAGAAAACTTAATGTAAATTTAAATTTTCAATTTATGATAAAGTAATTATTACAAATACATATTCATTTTAATAAATTTAATTCTTATTTTGCATGTGACCTGCATCTTCACTTCTTCAAGATGAGCTGTGTTACTGTAAATGCTGAAGATTTTCATTCATCTTCTTCCACCCATGGCATCTGGGAGAACTACTGCTAGAAGTAAGTGCTGTGTGAAATCTGCTGTACTGTATCATACCTATGGTATGGTTTTTACTGTGTTAGCTTGTGATAAACAAAATTGTTTCTAATGCAGCAACTTTTTCTAATGGTTTTCATTGTTTCATTTCTAAAGGCTGGTACCAATGTTCCATCTTTGCTCACTGAATCTATGAAGGGGACCATGAAGTCAGCTCAGCCACAGTTTGTTTCCATCAGTTCTTTAGGACATGGATGCTGCCGGTATGTAATTGTCAAAGAATGACTCTTTTGCCTCTCCTCCTAATGTTGAAACCATGACCTCTGCTGTGGACAAACTGTTTACATTTTCTGGCTGTGTAATTTTCAGTATCTATCCTCTGTTTTTTTTATTTTTTGAGTATGTGACCTATCTTTGACCCAGTCCCCCTGCAAATGATCAAATTATTTCTTAATTGATGGGCAAATTGTGATCTCTCACCTAAATGAAATAAGCATGCATAAGTGACTAACATGTTTTTAAAAGGATTTTGTCGAAACATTGGAGTAAATTTGATATTTAAGGGAAGTACATGCACTCTGATAGTCGCAACACTTGAGAATAAGTTTGATAATTAATATGTTGATGGCAAGTTCAGTTCAATACATTTTATGTCAAAGGTAGAGTAAAACTGTGATATTAGATCATATTTACACACTCTAAAAGGCTGTCTTCCTACCTCAGATTGTGATGGACCTGGAATGCGACATCAGATACTCATAAGTCAAGAACCGAATGAAACACCCTTTTCCAGAGTACAGATTATGGAGGGGTTTGCAGAACTAATGGAGCAGTTTTTTTCTTCTTGGAGTGCCACAGCTTGTGAGTAAGCACTGTACATTGTGTGCCAAATAGTTTTGAGTTTAATTTTAATGAACAAGTTTAATGAACTTGTATTGCTGAAAATGTGTTATTTGGAAACTTACACATGAAGTAAACAATGTTTTTTTGCATTTAGGATGCTGAAAACTTGTGAAGTACACAGAAACATCATTAAAACAAATGGCCCAAAAAAGGGAAGGAAAGAAGGAAGTGCTCATTGGACCAGCAGAGGAAACTGCAGAAGGTAACTACTCCCTATATTACATCCCATATCCTCCAAACACACTCACACACACTTTAATTTTATTGATTATAACTGTAATTCTATTTGATGACATGTTAATTGGTTAAAAGTACTCAACATTAAAATATTGTTTTACAGAAATCCAAAGGTCCTACACCAACCAGGATTCAACAGCTCTCCTGATTCCACCTACTGTAGGCTTGAAGTGTCAGTATTACATTGGACAACACTCACTCGCTACCCTTCGACTTCCTCATTTATCAGAGGCACCACAGTGCACCACAGAATCACCAATTCATCTGCCCTTTCCAGCCACAACCCAGCACTTGGAAACACCCATATTCTCTTACATCTACACACATTCACTCACTATGGCCAATTCACCTATACCGTACACATGCTTTTGGATTGTGGGGTCAACCGAAGCACCCAGAAGAAACCCACAAGAAAACTGGGAGAACTTGGAAACTCCACACAGAAAATGCCAACTGGCCCAGTCGGGACTCGAACCAGTGACCTGCTTGATGTGAGGTTAAAAATTATGTATAAAAATGGATGTTGTGATGACCAATACATGCAGGTACCATCCACTTTTTGAAATTGTAGTGTTATTTAATAGATGTTTTGATTGTTTGTGTATTGTTTCTATCTGCATTGTGATATATTTCTCTTCCGTTTAAAGATGTGTGAAAGTTAAGTACTGTATTTGTTCAAACAGTAAAAAAGCGTATAAAAGTGAAATCATTACAATTACATTGTTGAATGCCATTAAACTGTTAAGGTAGATCTGCTGTCCAATGCAAAGTATGCAGAGGTGCAATTTTAAGTATTATTTTAAAAATATTTTGTATAATGGATTGAATAAATTTAAACAATTTGAATTGTCTGGATTGGTTTTATTTATTTTTTTTATTCATTAATAAGTAGCAATAATTCATTAATAGATAAAAAGAACCCATAAATGGTTCTAAATAGAACCATCTAACTTGAATTCAAAGAACCATTTGGGGTTCTATTCAATGAACCCTTAAAATGGTTCTATATAGAACCTTTTTGGGGTTCCATATATGAAGCGCTTGATAGAACCATTTTTGGTTCTATATAGAACCGTTTGTTTTAAGAGTGTATATTAATAATAGTACCCTTATTCAGTGCTTGGGTTTTATATAGGGTGTTTAGTAAATAAAAGATTTACAACCCCTATTGTATATTGTATTTTAAATCCGTAATTAAATATAAATATTTTTCATACACTACTTACCTTATGAAAGTGTACTCGTCGATCTCACCACCACCAGAAATTTCTCAACATTATCAACAAATAACTTTGCATGATATACTGTCAGGATTTAATGCAGATTAAAACAGGCTAGCATCTTTACTGCAGTTTGCAGGGGGGGAGACCAACTGTTGCATTTCAGTTAAAGTATTGCTGATGTTTTTATAGAAAAATGTAGTGTGCAATTTGGCCTTCAATCAATTAAAAATTCTGATGTAGTTTTCTGTTTTTACTGTTCAAATAAACACTTGTGCGTTGAAATCCATCTTCTTCCCTCCTTGTTCCCTGTAGTTATAGGGTAAATACAGCATTTGTGGGTTGCAAAATAAAGTGAAGCATTGTTCCCTCCTTGTTCCCCCCTTGTTCCCTGTAGTTATAGGGTAAATACAGCATTTGCGGGTTGTAAAATAAATTGAAGCATTGTTTCCTCCTTGTTCTCCCTTTGTTCCCTGTAGTTATAGGGTAAATACAGCATTTGCGGGTTGTGAATTAAAGTGAAGCATTGTTCCCTCCTTGTTCCCTGTAGTTATAGGGTAAATACAGTATTTGCGGGTTGTAAATTAAAGTGAAGCATTGTTCCTTCTTTGTTCCCTGTAGTTATAGGGTAAATACAGCATTTGCGGGTTGTAAAATAAAGTGAAGCATTGTTCCCTCCTTGTTACCTGTAGTTATAGGGTAAATACAGCATTTGCGGGTTGTAAAATGAAGTAAACCATTGTTCCCTCCTTGTTCCCCGTAGTTACACAGTAATTAAATTATTATGCTGTAATAGCTAAACCTAGCTTTAGCATTAGCTGTTTCAAGTTCAAAGTACTTGTAAAAACGCATAGCATAATGAAGCACAACTCAAGCAAAAACAAGAATTTCACCAACCTCAATAACAATTATTTATTATTAACTGTAAATAAACTTTCTTACAAACTTTAATCACACCACAATTATCAAAACTTGAACCAAGGGAAAAAGCTGATTGATTATTCACGAAAGAAAGAAAGAAAGAAAGAAAGAAAGAAAGAAAGAAAGAAAGAAAGAAAGAAAGAAAGAAAGAAAGAAAGAAAGAAAGAAAGAAACAAGACTTAACGACGGAACTTTTTCTTCATCGTCAACAGCTTGTGTTCCTTTTTCATTTTTTTCAAGGGCAGGAGACAAGGAACTGCTTCAATTCTTTAGTGTAGCATTGGAGAGTTGTTCCATTGACATAAGTAGGAATTTCAAATGGCTCTCCCTCTGATGCAATTGCCACCTGTAATCACAAGTGCAGAAATTTAATTAGTAGAATTTCAAAAAGGTATTGCAATGGAAACCAATTAATTTCAGGCTTTTAGATTATGTTAGCATATGCAGGTAAGACATGTTTTAATGCTGAATTTAGCTTACCCAATTCATCTATAACATATATCTTTGGACTCTTTGAACCCTACGCGAACACAGGGAGAACTAATAAATTATAAATTATGACGAATAAATTAAACAATTCAACCATATTGAATTATACAATAAAGCCTAGACTAAAATGTTCAGAAAACATCCTGGTTAATGCAAAAGTCTTTTGAATTAGCACTTTATTTATTTTATAATAATTTAAAAATAATTTTTTTATGTAAAAATGGTAAAAGTCAATTACACTCTGGCACTATTGGTGATAAAATACTCAAATCAACTCTAAAAATTACTAATTATTATTTGAGCTTTGTGTTTTAAAGTTATGCCTTTGTTGATTTTATATACAGTAATGAATGCATATTTTTAGTATATTGGATACACTGTAAAGACTTTAATTAATTAAACTCTGACACTGTTTGTGATAAAACATTCAAATCAAACCTAAACATTTATAACTCTTATTGTCTATTCATTTAAGCGTTTACAGTGTATCTGACATACAGAAAATATGGATTCATTACTGTATATAAAATCAACAAAGGCATGTCTGTAAAAAAACAATGCTTGTGCGTGATAGAGAATATTATTTAAACAATTTCAGAGTTGATTTGAATATTTTATCTCAAATTTATCTCTCTATGAAGCCTTGTTTTTTACAGTTATGCCTTTGTTGATTTATATACAGTAATGAATTCATATTTTTATTAAGTTAAATACACTGTAAACACTTAAATGAATGAAACTCTGACACTATTTGTGATAAAAAAATGAAATCATTTCTAAAATTGTCAAAATATTATTCTGTATGATGCACAAGCTTTGTTCTTGTGCAATAACCAGGATGTTTTTCTGAACAGTTTAGTCCTGGTTTTATTGTATAATTTCATTCGATTGAATTGTTCAATTCATTTGTATGGTTATTTTTTTTAATCAAGAAATTAAGCTTTGTGCAACATATAGGGCACATATTTTGGCTCAAACTCTAACAGGAGCGAAGAATTGAATTGGTTTGAAACCGAATATCTAATGAATGTCAAACGCCATACTAATTCACCATAACTTCAACACACAACCTGCATAGCAACAACTATTGACTTGATGCTCAAATGTTTATATAAAACATTACTCATTAACATGATTACTCATTAAACAAACCCTGTTGTAAAACCCCATTTACTCACAAATACACTTCACTGTTATACACAAATACACTTTACTGAAAAGTACAGTATTATACACATAGACATCACCTTTTTTTGAAAGGTCCCTCCCTATATATTGTATAACTGCAGGTTAACCATGTATTGTATCCACCCTACTTTACAACACCATAACTTTTCTGAATTTGACTATAGTGTAATGACGTGCAACTGAAAATCTGCTTTGGAAGAATAGTTATCGTGAAAAGCAAAGCAAATAAACCTGCATTTATTTGTATTTAAGTAATAAACTCTGAATCCAAAGCAAAGAATTACAGCAAACTCACTTACCTGAAAATGCGTCAAAAAATAATGTTTTATGGATGCAGTCCTGGGCGCCACGGTGGCGCGTGAGTAGCACGTTCGCCTCACAGCAAGAAGGTCGCTGGTTCGATCCCCGGTTGGGGCAGGTCCCGGTTGGGCCAGTTGGCATTTCTGTGTGGAGTTTGCATGTTCTCCCCGTGGTTGCGTGGGTTTCCTCCGGGTGCTCCGGTTTCCCCCACAGTCCAAAGACATGCGGTACAGGTGAATTGGGTAAGCTAAATTGTCCATAGTGTATGTGTGTGAATGAGAATGTATGAATGTGTTTCCCAGAGATGGGTTGTGGCTGGAAGGGCATCCGCTGCGTAAAACAAATGCCGGATAAGTTGGCGGTTCATTCCGCTGTGGCGACCCCGGATTAATAAAGGGACTAAGCCGAAAAGAAAATGAATGAATGAATGAATGGATGCAGTCCTGGGCCGAAAACAATTATGAAAGACACGCAAAAATATGTAACAAATAGCATGACAGTAAACATTCGCGGCTTGCCGTTTGGATTCGGGCATGGACTATGCTAAAACAAATAAATAAAATGCAGGTGAAGAAAACGTGAGTATAATCAATACATATTATTCGGTTTACGTAAAATTTTTAATCATCACATTGGTCTGCATCTACTAACAATGTTTAAAACAAATGCGGTTTACTCATGTCCCAAAGGTTAAACAACCTAGCGGTACTGCAGTTTGAGTCGGATCTTGATTCAAAACTCTTTTGAATCAGACAGCGAATCAGCGAATCAGTAGGCGTTCACTTGAAGTGGTACAATACCGCGAGAATGATTCAAACGCAATGATTCAGACGAGGTAACTTCCATTCCAGAATTTTCCAGGACGACAGTGCGAGCCGAGGTAAATATATTTACTACATTATGATCATAGAAGTGTTTGTTTCTTATTTTTGATTGTTTCAGTCAGATGTTGAGTCCTGAAGAACTCGATTAGTTTGATCAGGTGTTCAATTAGGGTTGGAAATAAACTCTGCAGTTTGACACCTGTGCTTTACAGTAACAATAAATGTCAATTTTAACCCTACAAAAGGCAAGACCATAAATATTCACCAGAAAATTGTTTTATTTCTATTGTCTATATTATTGGGACGCAAATAATACATTTAAAAAATATAGATATATTTATATATATATAACATAATTCTCATTTAGTAATTCCTGCTTCTACATTTTAAACTATTTTAAAACATTTGACACTCCAATGGCCTACAATAAACATTCTTTGTAACAAATAAACAATATGTGATAAACAGCATTCATGATTACATTTATAAGGTAAACATCCATACTAATATATAGAAGATACTAATAGAAGATAGTAATGTATAGTATCCGTATGGTATTCCTAAATGTTTTAATGTGTGAAATAGCTTGACAACCAACACACATATATTATACAGCAAAAGGAACATGTAGCTTACTAAAAGCCTTTATTTTTATTTTCCAACATAAAATGCAGAGCATCAAGGGATTCAATCAGCAACTCATCATCATCATCATCATCATCATCAGTCCTCTGTGGAATTGAAGAAAAAGAAGAGCAGAAAAAGGAAACAAAGCAGGAGACACAAAAAGGGGGGGGGGTAATGTTATGTTATTTTGTTGTTTGAGTTGTTGTTTGATAGAGAAGATTTTTTGATTAGGCTGAAGCATTTTGAAATAACAATTTTCTAAAATAAATGTTACAAAGTTAAGAAATATATTGTGTGTTTGTGTATTTATTTCACTACCTTCAAGAGTTTCCCTGTAACTACGGGGAACAAGGAGGGAACAATGCTTTACTTTAATTTACAACCCGCAAATGCTGTATTTACCCTATAACTACAGGGAACAATGCTTCACTTTAATTTACAACCCGCAAATGCTGTATGTACCCTATAACTACAGGGAACAAGGAGGGAACAATGCTTCACTTTAATTTACAACCCGCAAATGCTGTATTTACCCTATAACTACAGGGAACAATGCTTCACTTTAATTTACAACCCGCAAATACTGTATTTACCCTATAACTACAGGAAACAAGGGGGGAACAAGGAGGGAACAATGCTTTACTTTATTTTACAACCCGCAAATGCTGTATTTACCCCATAACTACAGGGAACAAAGAGGGAACAATGCTTCACTTTAATTTACAACCCGCAAATGCTGTATTTACCCCATAACTACAGGGAACAAGGAGGGAACAATGCTTCACTTTATTTTACAACCCACAAATGCTGTATTTACCCTATAACTACAGGGAACAAAGAGGGAACAATGCTTCACTTTAATTTACAACCCGCAAATGCGGTATTTACCCTATAACTACAGGGAACAAGGGGGGGAACAAGGAGGGAACAATGCTTCACTTTATTTTACAACCCGCAAATGCTGTATTTACCCTATAACTACAGGGAACAAGGAGGGAACAATGCTTCACTTTATTTTACAACAGTAAGAACAGAGAAAACTACATCAGCATTTTTAAATGATTGAAGGCCAAATTGCACACTACCCCGGTGGTGAGATCGACGAGTACACTTTCATAAGGTAAGTAGTGTATGAAAAATATTTATATTTAATTACGGATTTAAAATACAATATACAATAGGGGTTGTAAATCTTTTATTTACTAAACACCCTATATAAAACCCAAGCACTGAATAAGGGTACTATTACTAATGTACTTATGCAGGTGTTTGCAGGTTGCATTAGGTTGTTGCCACCCTTGTATCATCCTTTATATGTATACAATATTTAAAGAAAAGTACACGGTAAATGCAATATACTTACGTGGTCCTTTGCGTGTGAAATATCTGGTTATTACCCAAACATTACCCGTTTGTTCCTTTGCACTTTATAGAAATGTACACTGTAAAATCAATATACTTACGTGGTACTTTGCGTGTTGCATATCTGGTTGTTACCCCCTTATTACCCAAGCATTACATATCTGGTTGTTACGCCCTTATTACCCAAACATTACCTGTTTGTTTCTTTGCACTTTATAAAAAAGTACAATGTAAAATCAATATACTTACGCGGTACTTTGCGTGTTGCATATCTGGTTTTAACCCCCTTATTACCCAAGC
>CAIGQQ010014822.1:0-12199 GCA_903798035.1 Danio albolineatus
ATGTATATATATGTAAATATAGTACACACACACTATGTCAAAACAAACTTTTATTTTGGATACAATCAATTCTTGCCCAGCACTAATAAAAATAAACAGAAATACATTTAAATTGAGAAATCCAAATGAACTGCACTGAAGTCATGTGGTCACCAAAACCCTTTGGTTTCCAACATTCTTTAAAATATCTTCTTTAAGTATCAGGATGAAAAGAAAGTCACTGGTCTGAAAAGACACGAGGCAGAGCAAACGATGACAGAAATTCCCCCTGCGGACAGCAAAGGTTTCTTTGCAGATGAAATACTTCCACTAAGTTTAAATGAGCGGATCCACATCACTTCTTTAAACCCAACGATGTCCAGCTCCTTTCATCCACCAGTAATTTGATTATGACTTCTGAGACTCATTATGAGACTCTCTTTCTTGTCTTCCAGACCGGACCAGTCTGAGCGGCGGTCTCAACTCAGTCTGCATACATCCACACAGGTTCCTCTACGCTCCACTGGCTCTCAGTCAGGTGTGTGTGTGTGTGTGTGTGTGTGTGAACGTGTTTTTGTGACATGTCAGGACACAAATCTGTATAAATGACACTGGTATGACACAGGTATTACAAAAAGGAGGTGAAATAGGAGGACATTGGTGACGTCCTCATATGTCAAAAAGCCTATAAACCCCACAGAATGAGTTTAATCAGAGTAAAGCTGCACACAGTCTCCTGTTATGGTTGGGTTTAGGGCAATATATTGTACAGTTTGGACAGTATAAATGAATGGAAACCTATGTACATGTACCCACTTTTCATATAAACAAACGTTTGGGTGTGTATATGTATGTGTATATATATGAAATTCCATTCAAATGTCAACCTTGCCCTGAAAATTTTTTTAAAAAGTTTTCACCAAAATAGAGAAACCATTTCTATATTTCGGTTTCGGCAATTTCACATCCGTCACATCCATAACACAAAAGTGTCCCATCCATAACGAAGCTTTTCCCTCATAAGTGCAAAAATGTCCAATAAAATACAGTCAATTATGTTGTTCTATAGAGAGCCAAATATTATCCTTTAGATTAGCATTGTTTCTTTTGGGTTGTGCAGTTTAATTCACAGAATTTCGACAAAGTATACTGTATACTGTAAACTCGCAGACTTTTTTTGTAGCATCTATAACGCACGTTTATTTTTTCTCATTTAAAATCTAAATGATGTTTTCAGACTGATATTTTTCTGATCCCAGAACCCTGTGGTCTGTAGTTTTGGAAAATATCAGCAGAAGTTTGAATATAATCGTAACAGATACTTTCTACATTTAATAAATACAGTGGCGTAGTGAGTAGCACGTTCCCCTCACAGCAAGAAGGTCACTGGTTTGAGCCTCGGCTGGGTCAGTTTGCAATTCTGTGTGGAGTCTGCATGTTCTCCCCGTGTTGGTGTGGGTTTCCTCCGGGTGCTCCGGTTTCCCCCACAAGTCCAAAGACATGTGGTATAGGTGAATTGGGTCAGCTAAATTGTCCGTAGTGTATGAGTGTGAATGAGTGTGTATGGGTGTTTCCCAGAGATGGGTTGCAGCTGGAAGGGCATCCGCTGCGTAAAAACAAATGCTGGATAAGTTGGCGGTTCATTCTGCTGTGGCGACCCCAGATTAATAAAGGGACTAAGCCGAAAAGAAAACGAATGAATGAATGATATAGATATATACATTTTTTTTCTGTAGAAAGTCTTATTTACATTATCTTGGCTAGAATGTAAGCAGTTTTTAATTTTTTTAGAAGAATTTTAAGGTCAATACTATTAGCCCTCGTAGGCTTTTTTTTTTATTCTCTGCAGAACAAAAAAAATTATACAATGACTTGCCTAATTACCCTAATTAAGCCTTTAAATGTCTTTTTAAGCTGAATACTAGTATCTTGAAAAATATCTAGTGACATATCATGACCTGTCAGCATGGCAAAATAAATCATTTGTTAGAGATGAGTTATTAAAACTATCATGTTGAGAAAAAAAATCAGCTCTCCGTTAAACAGAAATTGGGTGGAAAAATACAAGGAGGCTCATAATTCTGACTGCAACCCTATGTGTGCGAATATGTGTGTGAGAATGTGTGTGTGGATACAGACAGAATCACAGAGGAGTCCCACTATCCCACACACATCCAATTCTGCCATTCCTTTCAGTTTCGCTGTCTTTTTTTCTGGGCCCGGAGCATTTTATCAGCTGGAGAAAGAGTTCAGTCTCGTCTGGTCAATTGAGCCACAAAAGAACAGGAGGCCGATGCTTTTTTTTTTCTTTTTAGATAGAGACGGAAGAGAATCATGCGTCAAAGCCAGATGGAACGGAGGAAGTGCTTTAAAAGCCAGTTGGATGACAGAGAAACAGAGAGATGATTGAAAGAGGGACTCGTTCTCGTCACAAATTAAGGATGAGCATCGAAGAGCCATTAGTGGAGACGATGTTGAGACATTAAGATGATCAGATCTGCTCTTTATTGCTGCTTATTCTTGCCAAGTACTTAGACATCAAGCAAAGAGCGACACTAATCACAAGATCAGTGAATTTGATATCGATGATACCCAGTGTTGGGCAAGTATTAGCTACTCTACTTAAAATGTAGCTTAACTACACTTGAAGCTACCCCTGGGAAATGTAGCAAGCTACGCTAAAAGCTACTTGGCAAAAGCAGCTAAGCTACATCGAAGCTATTTTTGCAATTTTCATTTTAGCAACTTAAATCCAAGTCAATCATATCTCCGTTTTGCATTTAATGCAATTAATATGCTGCACTAAACAGAAACTAAATTATAGCATATAACAACATAAACAAAGGGCGCCACAGTGGCGTAGTGAGCAGCACGTTCGTCTCACAGCAAGAAGGTCGCTGGTTCGAGTCTCAGCTGGGTCAGTTGGCATTTCTGTGTGGAGTTTGCATGTTCTCCCCGTGGTTGCGTCTGTTTCCTCCGGGTGCTACGGTTTCCCCCACAACTCCAAAC
Source organism: Danio albolineatus (assembly GCA_903798035.1). NCBI lineage: Eukaryota > Metazoa > Chordata > Actinopteri > Cypriniformes > Danionidae > Danio > Danio albolineatus. The sequence goes on from CAIGQQ010014822.1 coordinate 2,989, forward strand.
ACATGTGGTACAGGAGAATTGGGTAAGCTAGATTGTCCGTGGTGTATGTGTGTAAATGAGTGTTTATGGATGTTTCCCAGAGACGGGTTGCAGCTAGAAGGGCATCCGCTGCGTAAAACAAATGCTGGATAAGTTGGTGGTTCGTTCCGCTGTGGCGTCCCCGGATTAATAAAGGGACTAAGCCGAAAAATGAATGAATGAATGAATGAACATAAACAAAAAATCTGCCAGGCATTACACATTTAGTAATTACTATAGTGATTTATAAAAGTGAACATTTAGGAATGAGCATTATATTGTGTATATATTAACAACTCTTCATTAATGAATTACACTATACTGTACAGTGTTGTAACAGACAGAGGGTTAGTTGTAACATGCTTACAAAGGCAGATTACACACCGTTAATTTAATTTCTGTTTACTTTAAATAGTAGCTATATTTCCTCAGTACTTGGCTCAATTTATTTTTTATTCTACATAGCACAGAATATTTAGTTATTTATTTAATTTATTTATCTACTGCATGAACACATTTTGGATTTATTTGCATTGTTTTTCATTTATCCATTGTTATACAATGCATGTATAAGCATTATTAGCAATAAAATATTTTTTTCTATTAACAAAAAATTCTATTATAAAACAATTTAATATAAAAAGTTCTCAACATTACACTCTAAATTCTAAAAATATTTTGTTAGTTTAATTGGTGTCCAACAGTGTGTGGTTTAATTGTAGCACCCTGTTACAACTAACCCTGCTGTGTCGAGTTCTTTAAAACAGTCATTAGCTATTTTTCCATCCAAAAATGCAAAAAAAAAAAAGACGTGTGAATAAAGCAGCGTTTCCATCCAACGAGTCAAAGCGGACAAAATCGTCACTTCCTGATTAACTGGCTCCAAATATCAACAATAAAAACGTTATTTGCTGCAGTAGGAGAAGCTGCGTGAATCTTTTCTTCATTTAATAAATGACTTGTACCTCAGAAGGCAATCCTGACACGCAGTGAACATGCGGTGGTGTTTGAAGGTGTCAGACGCGGAGCACAGACGCTCTTGATTCTGGAGGTCATTAATAATATAATAACACGACTACTGAAATGGTAAGGCGCTTTAGAATGACCAAAACAACATTTCAGATGTTTTACGATGTGCTCAGCCTGCTGGTTTGTCCATTCACACACATTATCATCATCACATGATCTCTTATAACAAAATCACATCACCTTTATTTAATGCGCATACTGGAATTTATGCGGTAAAACTGTTTATCGCAATTTATGCACATCTTATCGAATAAAAAGTTTATCCTACTCAGTTATGCGCAAAAATCAATGCGTATTTTCAGAATTTATGCGCATCCCTTATTTTCACATCTAAACATTGACAGGTATGCACTAGCTTATACTGTAGATATCCTTAACTCACTGATACTAACATCTACATTTTTTTACTTCAACGTTAATATCGAGCTGTATCTGTGCATAAGCACTTATGTTTTTCCATCAACTTAAATGGAATATAGAAAGCCATTGCAAGGTCACACCAAGAGCGCGCCATAAATTCTTCAATAATAAAAGAATTTAGCACCTGAGATGACATGTATTGATAAATGTTTTCTCAGTTGAATGGCTCATGAACACACTTACAAAAAATGATTCACAAAAGAGGCTCTTCTGCTTCAAATAAAAAAAAAAGTGAAGAAAACTCAGGCAGCTCCGCGCCGGCATGGCAACCATGACCAAGAAAATGAACAATTGGATGAAGTTATTTACGGCGTCTCTCCCACGTCCATCAGAAAAGCCAATAAAAAGCACCAGTCAGCCATACTGAGCAGCTATTTGAGAGCGACTGAGTCAAGATTGACTATTGCCATGTGTCTGCACATGTTAGAATACCGGGAACAAGGGTCAGGCCTCGGAGGATCAGAAAAATCAATGTTCCTCGTGATCATAACAGCTCACGCCGGACCAGTTCTCCACTGGGGTTTGCACTGCCCGCGTCTCCAACACCAATCCTTTTCAACAGCAGCAACCAAAAATATCAGCTTGAATGAACTTCCTTTACGCTAATGGCTTGAGCTTTCTGTTGTTTACATACAGCGGAGAAAATAAGCATCAAATATGTCCCCATTTTCCTCATGAAACATGTTTTTAAGGTGCTGTTGACTTGAAATTTCCACCAGATGTTGGTAACCACCAAATAAATCCATTTATGCAAAGAAAACAAAAGTAATTAGTTTACAAATTAAGTTATGCATAATAAAATGAAAAGACGCAGGGTAAAAATATTGAACACATGAAGAAAGGAAGGTGTAGAAAGGCAGTGAACGCCCAGACAGCAGCTGAAATCTCTCAGTAGTTCTTCAGCAACCCTCTGCCCTTCCTCAGTGTAAATGAATATCAGCTGCTACAGTCCAACATCTACATTAGCAGGAGGAAGATGAAACCAGGGTGGACATTTCAGCAAGACAATGATCCAAAACACAGCCAAGGAGACTCTTAAATGCTTTCAGAGAAAGAAAATCAAGCTGTGCAATGGCCCAACCAATCACCATACCCAAATCCAATAGAGAATACAAATTAAAGCTCAGATTTGATAGACGAGACCCACAGAACCATCAGCCATCACTGACACTCTGTTGAAGTCTTTAAAAACTGACAACTGAGTAATGCATGTGGCTTCATTCTCCATATGAGAGGTGTTTTTCAGCTGCCAACACTAATTAAAAGCCTTTTATATAAAGTATTAGTCAAGTCAAGTCGGCTTTATTGTCATTTCAACAATATACAGTGCAGTATACAGTGAAACGAAACAATGCTCCTCCAGGAACAAGGTGCTACATCAAACAATATAAATTGACAACATGACACAGGACTCTGCACTATAAAAAAAATATAGAGAATGAAATAAAATAAGATTAACTGAAGTAAAAAATAAATAAATAAATGAAATGACTATGAATAAGAGCGCAAAGTGCGTATTGTACAAAATTTAGTGCAAATAAGACAGGACAGATAGGACAGGAAACAGTAATGCCGACCAGTACACTACATATATTGTGCCCATGAAGCAGATATAAATACTGTAAATACTATAAATACTGTGCTAGGCATGGGACGATAACCGTTTTCATGGTATACCGCGGTATGGAAAAGTCAAGATTTTTATACTGCCAAAATTTTCTGCTACACCGTTTCTAAGGTATCTGTAATATTTTTTTTATTACATTTTTTGTTTGTTTTTTGTTGTAAATTGTAAAGAAATCTGTGTTTTTGAAACAAATGAAGACAGCAGAAGTCATTGATTCACTTGAATTATTTAGCCTGACATGTTTACAGCCCCAAAATATTTTAAATGTTTCTCAAAATAAAATATATTGTGTTCAAAAGGTTTTGTTTTTAAGCCAGACATTTAAAAATAATATATTTAAAAGCAGTAAACACAATACCGTCTAACTGTGAAACCGTGATATTTTTATCCAAGGTTATCATACCGTCAGAATCTCATACCGGCCCATGCCTGTACTGTGCATGTAAACATTAGATCCATTTCAGTAGTTCAGTTCTACTGGTGTCATTCTATTGGTATTACACAACTCATTTTTCAGATTGTATGGTTTTGTTTTATTTTTATATATGTATTGTTTGGATTTTTAACCAAAATCTGGTTCAATTCCACGTCAACAGCTCTTTTAGAAATATTATTTCCAGAAAAAAAAACAAGACATGTTCAATACATAATTCCCCCGCTGTATACAGAGCTACATGTTCATGGCGGATTGTCTGGTGAATTTGTTTTGGTCATTGGAGTGACTGTAGAAAGCGGGCAGGCTGTCGAAACTTCTCACCTCAAAGTCATCCTTATAAAAAGAGACTTTTTTTTTTCTTACAACCCCTTACAGACTTTCTACAGAGAGAGGCTTAAAAGTTTGAAAGCCACCCACTCGGTTCAGTATTTAGCAGAGGACGGCACGAATCGAAGGAGATTTTAAAGAGTACAAATGGGAGCAGTGGAGCAGAAGTGATGCCACCTGTCTGTCGAGTGCCATTGTCCAATGCCCAGAGCTGCAACCAGGGTTAAGACTATTAAATGTTAGAGAAAATAAAGCTAAAGTTCAGGACTCGCACTCCTAGAGGACCTTGAACCAAAGCTTTCAGAAACTACTGATAGTTTTCAGTCAATAACAATGAGCCATAATGCTAGGACTGGGATCTCTATGAAAATATGACTGGATTGTGCTGCGTTTCTATTCATTTCAAGCTACAAATATTTGGATCATATAAATCAACCGAGACATGATCACAAACTGTAAATTGCCAGATCCAAATTTTACACCTGCAGTCATTTTTCAGTCATTTTAAACCCTCATATTCCTGTCAGTACTACAATTCGCAGATGTTTACATTTATCTTGTGGATATTCCTCAGTGATTAGTCATTTGTGATGGCGTAATAGAGTATAGGTGTCTGCTTTTATATTTGATGTAGGTTTCTTTTGCTTTGATTAATATTTGCTGGCAGAGCTGCCACCATGGTCAAGACTATTAAATCGAGAAAATAAAGCCAAAGTTCAGGACTCACACTCCTAGACGACGTTGAACCAAAGCTTTTAGAAACTACTGATAGTTATCAGTCAATAACAATGAGCCGTAATGGCTGCTAGACTGGGATCTCTGCAGAAACGCAGCACAATACGCTCATATTTCCATTCGTTTCAAGCTACAAATATTTGAATCACATAACAACAGGATAAAACAGAGATATGATTACAAACTGTAAATTTTGGGATCCATATTCTGCGCCCGCAGCTATTTTTCAGTCTTTTAACCCCCATCATGTCCCTGTAAGAGCTACAATTCACCAATGTTTACATTTATTTTGTGGATATTACTCTGAGATTTAGTCATTGGTGATGCCGATATAGTGTGTAAGTGTCTGTGCTTGTTTCTTTTGCTGTGTAAGTGTAGGTTTCTTTTGCTTCGATTATTATTTGCTGGCAGGCAAAATTCAATGCCCAGAGCTGCCACCATGGTCAAGACTAATAAATGTTGAAGAAAATAAAGCCAAAGTTCAGGACTCACACTCCTAGAGGACCTTGAACCAAAATCTTTCAGAAACTATTGACAGTTTTCAGTCAATAACAATGAGCCATAATGGCTGCCGGAATGGGATCTCTATAGAAATCCAGCACTGTACATTCATATTTACACCCGCTTCAAGAAATGAATATTTGGATCACATATCAACAGGATAAATCAGAGATATGATCACAAACTGTAAACTGTGGGATCTATATTCTGCGCCCGCAGCCATTTTTCAGTCATTTAACCCAATCATGTCCATATAAGAGCTACAATTCACCAATGTTTACATTAATCTTGTGGATATTCCTCAGTGATTTAGTCATTGGTGATGCCGTTACGGTGTGTACAGTAAGTGTCTGCGTTTATATAAGGTGTCGGTTTCTTTTGCTTCGATTAATATTTGCTGGCAGGCAAAATCCAATGCAGAGACATGAAACTAGGGTTAAGACTATTAAATGGAGAAAATAAAGCCAAAAGTTCAAGACTCACACTCCTAGACGATGTTGAGCCAAAGCTTTCAGAAACTATGATAGTTTTCAGTCAATAACAATGAGCCATAATGGCTGCTAGACTGGGATCTCCACAGAAACGCACCACAACGCTCATTTCCATTCGTTTCAAGCTATAAATATTTGGATCACATATCAACAGAATAAAACAGAGATATGATCACAAACTGTAAACTGTGGGATCCAAATTCTGCACCTGCAGTCATTTTTCAGTCATTTTAAACCCTCATATTACTGTCAGTACTACAATTTGCAGATGTTTACATTTATCTTGTGGATATTCCTCAGTGATTAGTCATTAGTGATGGTGTAATAGAGCATAAGTGTCTGCTTTTAGTTTGATGTCGGTTTCTTTTGCTTGGATAAATATTTGCTGATAGGCAAAAATCTAATGTCCAGAGCTGCAAACAGGGTTAAGACTATTAAATGTTGGAGAAAATAAAGCCAAAGTTCAGGACTCGTACTTCTAAAGGACCTTGAACCAAAGCTCTCTGAAACTACTGATAGCTTTCAGTCAATAACAATGAGCCATAATGGTAAACAACATATGCTGGATAAGTTGGCGGTTCATTCCGCTGTCGCAACCCCAGATTAATAAAGGGACCAAGGCGAAAAGAAAATGAATGAATGAACGAATGGTAGGCAAAATCTATTTGTTAACTTCTGCAATTTATATTTTGGGTGCGTTGAAATTGGGCACGGATAATGCAATTTCTGTAACATTTCTAATTTCAATGCTGCAGTTACTCATTTAACTCATAATATAATATTGCATTTTTATTTCTTAATAGCAAAGTTAAATTTAAACAACAAAAATAACTGCATTTCATTTGAATAATTGTATAAATAGTACAGTTTACCTCACCCTAGCTCATGCCTTTAAACAATTTTAGGATTTTTCTATTATTTTGTTTATCCTCTTTCTATAACCAGTGTTACATAAATCTATACATCTGTAGGCAAGGCTGACTTATAGACTGATAATTGCTCCCCACAGACCTGTAGCACTGGTATGCGCTTTATTGATTTATTGACATTTTTTAAATAAAATACAGGGCAGTAAAATGCTGGTCAATAAAGACGAATCAGGTTTATATTAATAAATCAAACTAACAATTAGAAGTTACACATTGAATCTTCAATCATTCAATCACATTTCTGACGTTTTAATGTTCTGTCATGAATCACGGGATGTTTTGAGACACTGAGCTTCGTATTTTTGCACTTGTCTACATTTCACACAATAATAAAACATTAGAGAGCATCATTAAGGCTCTGATGTACTACATTACTTTGCTCCTCTGTCTTTATATATGATCCCCAGCAGGCGCACAGGGTCATAAGATGTTAATATTAGGTTAGCTTTAGGTTGTGATGTCAGCTGACCAAAATTCAATTGACCACCAAATGACGTTGATATTTGGTTGACTTTAGGTTGTGATGGAAAATGACCAAAATCCAACGCCAAGCCAGCATCTTAAACCAACGTCATGTTGACGTCAAATACTAAGATTTATACATCAGGTATTGCAACCAAATCTCAACGTCTGATAGATGTCATAGTGGTAAAATTTTAGGTTGGACACTGACATCAGCCTGACATTGGGTTCTGACATCAACCTGATTTTCATTTCCAAACAAACGCAACATTCCCATGATGTTGGGGTACAACGTCAATCTGACGTCAGGTTGACATCCTGTGCCTGTTGGGTCTAGTCAAAGATGGACAAGTAACGAAGTACAAATACTTTGTCACTGAACTTAACATGTTTCTTATATCAGTACTTTGTAGAAGTTGATCGAAAAAATATAAAAAAGTGAAGCACTTTCCACTCTACTTATATTTTTAAACCAGGCTCATTACTTTCATTATATTTCATTTGGTGGAGCGATCTATATTACTTCTTGCCATTACAATATTTGAATGCCACTTTGATTCAATAAGTCTTTTTTTGGTCATTGCACCCAGTACATGGCTTTTTCAACTTGAGGCAGCTTTTTAAAATGTTGCTAGACAATATTGCAGAGCGATATTACTTGGCTACGTTCCGGGTAAAAAAAAAACAAAAACAAAAAAAACGTAAACAACATTTTTCACATCCGAGCTTTCTAAACATAATATTTGTAATTAATACCTAACATAAGTGTTAACTAATTTCTAATAGCTGATTTTTTTTAATCTTTGCCATGATGACAACACATAATATTTTACTAGATATATTTTTCAAGATACTAGTATTCAGATTAAAATGCTAATCTAGCTTAATTCAGTTAATTATATTGGCTAATAATATTGATTTTAAAATGTTTTTTAATTTTTTTTTATTTAGCCCAAATGTATTTCAAATAAGACTTTCTTCAAAAGAAAAAAATATTAATACCAGTTAAATACTCTAAAAAACTACCATGCTCTATTAAAGATCATTTGGGAAATATTTGAAACATAAAAATTAATTAATTAATTAATTAATTAATTAATTAATTAATTAATTAATAATAATAATAATAATAATAATAATAATAATAATAATAATAATAATCACAGGACGGCAAATAATTGACCATACGCATTCGTCCTAAACAGTCATCTTATGGGGGTGATGATTTGGTTCATGTGCTCCCACAACAAATACAGTCAGTCCAGTCACTGGAGTTAGACAGAAAAAAAAAACACAGCAGAGCAACAACCATTCACAAAAAATGCAATGACAACATTGCAGAACCATTTCTGAGTGTTACATCTTGCTTTTTCAGATGCAATGCACACAGAAACTTGCAACACTTGCGCCACCATTGGAGTTCTTCTGATTAGTCCACTGCTGTGGAACTGACAGTAATGAGGATAAGTTTAAACTGTTTTATCTTGGTCCCGCATGCAATGAGATTTGTGATTTCTCTTTTTGTACCACTCCCTTATTAAACCATAACCCCAAAACCACAGAACATTGACCTTTGTGTACAGTTTCACCCCTAATATATGATCTACATCAGGCATGTCCAAAGTCCGGCCCGCGGGCTAATCACGGCCCGCAGTCAGATTTCATACGGCCCGCAGATTCCATCTCATAATGTGTTATTTATGGCTCGCTAGCTCTGTTAGAATAAATAAACCAAGGGAGAGTAACCAATAGCGTTAGAGATAACAAGTAAACAAAGGCCCGCCCCAAGACAAAAATCGAAAAAGTTTGGCGCACGCAGAGAAGAGCCAGCGAGCGAGCGAGCGGAGAGAACTGATCGCGCGCGCGGTGCAGGCATGACCTCACTCGCCAGAGCGTACATCGTGCGCACAGATGATGATGTGCGCGCGAGGCCCGTTTCCTCGCGGTGGATCAGTTCAGCGCGCGCGTGAAGATCTCGCGCTTAGGACTGTAGTTTGCTCGCGATTCACTTTCTGTTTAAACATCACAGCTGCGCTCGATTAATTTTGCCATTGATTTGCCGCCATATATAATCTCCCTGTAGTTGTTATGCAAACTTTGGCTTCCTGAAAGACCTTTTAGAAGGCAAGAGCAAAATTCACTTTTTTTTTTACTTTAATGATAACAGACCACTTTGCATTACTTATAAGTAGGGCCAGACGGAATCTGCGGACATTTTTTGCTATTTCTGCGGAGT
>CAIGQQ010014824.1:0-23713 GCA_903798035.1 Danio albolineatus
AAGCATTACATATCTGGTTGTTACCCCCTTATTACCCAAACATTACCTGTTTGTTCCTTTGCACTTTATAGAAAAGTACACTGTAAAATCAATACTTACTTACGCGGTACTTTGCGTGTTGCATATCTGGTTGTTACCCCCTTATTACCCAAGCATTACAGTTTGTTCCCTTATACCTACACGTACGTTCAAAATACTTATACTATACGTACAGAAAAGTACACCGTTATTTCACTGTACTTACGGGGTACTTTGCGGGTCGTAAAAGAAAGCGTTACCCACTGTTTTAAACACGTGTTAAACTTGAGAAACTCACTCTTGATCACATCTGATGGTGACTGATGACCTTCGCAAACTGAACAGACCTTTTATTCCCGGTTGCTTTGCACACGTCCAGTCTTGTTGATATGATTATACGCGTTATTACGGAGACATGTTAATACGCAGCTGTCAATCAATTCGGTGGGCGGGGGGACCACACTCCTACGTCAAGTTGCGGTCAGTCTCAAAACCGATCCAATTGGTCCACCGTTTTTATGCTGTTAAATTGAAAAAAAAAAGGACTGGGTGTGTTTATATCAGCCCAAAATGACCGTCTATACACTATACCTACACATATGTCTGTCCAAACAGCTTAAAAAGTAGATTTTTTTTAATAGGTGCCCTTTAAATGATGTTTTGACACCGTGTTTAAACAATGTTTCACAGCTTCAAGGGCAGACAAGCATTTAAATCAAGCTTACACATATAAAACTCTTCATCATTTACACAAATAACCTTAAACTTAAACACAATTTGTGTAAGGAATATCAGCTTGTTGTTTTCCAGCAGTTTTTCTTCCTGTTCAACGGGAAGGTCTGGTTTAACTTTACTTTCGAGTACAAGACTCTCTACGTATAGAGTTGTTTATTTTCTTCTGGATGATCTAAAAATACTAAAGACGATTAATATAGAAGAGTACAAACACTTTCAAGAGATTAAAAAGTAAAGTTATCTGACATTTTATTTACATGATGTTTTGACACTGTTTAAATGATGTTTGCGGATTTGATCTTCAGGATTAGACATTTAAATCACACTCACACATATAAAACCCCTTCATCGTCTCCACAAATAAGCATAATGATAGAAATATTAAACTTACCTGCAGAAGTACAGACGCTCTTGAGCAGCAGGAACACAATCTGAGCTCTTTGACTCTTTCGCTTCACTAAAACACACCTGTGTGATCTACAGGTAGATCCTGAAATATCATTGGTTCCACCGCTGACATCAATATTCATGAGTTTCTTCTGACTGTGGTCGTGTCCTTGAGACATACAAACCACTGGAGCTGAAAATAAAGAGCTCTTTCTCCTGTTACATGAAATGTGTTCATTTACTGCCTCAGATAGCTTAGGGAGCACTTTTCAGACATGTAATACGTTACATGTTGTGGCTGCTGGATTTTGTCGCCTATTTTGATACACTTAAAATTGTGTTATTTGGTATTTATTTTCAATACATTTCAATGTAATTTAACCCGACCCTGTTTTAAATGTCCTCTGAGGAACTAGTCTGCTCATTTCACATTCCTCCAGCCAATCACACTCAATGCTGCAGTTTGTAACACAAAACATTTTTATTATTAAATATCACTGCAGTTTATATCAAATGTCACTTATTGAACACTAACACAATAATTTAAAGATGCTAAGTAAATCAGTCTACAGAACAATGACCAAGTTTTCATTTCACATAATACAGATTAAGCTGTAAAACTTAACATTTCACTGAAATCTATTTGTTCTAGTGTAAATAACATAAGTTTGACCAAACAATGCCTTTAGATATAGCCTAAACAAATTACACTTCACAACAGACTACTATACAGACACCCATCGAAATGCTGAATAAGTGTCTGCTGGTATCTGGACATTTTATCCTACCCATCAGATTTTGCACCTAACACTGTATTTGAATGGTTCAGAGGTTGGGGTTAGGGATTTGGTAGTGCACTGAGAGTCAACATGAATTAACAGAGAGCAGCTTTACTGTCATGAAGTAACATTAACAGATCAATAATTACTGGAATACATGTGTTTTATTGTTTGATAAAGTCAAATAATTAAAAAGAAAAACATCAAAACAGCACAAACTTTTCGGATAAAACTTTTTCCACAATCTTGGCAGGTGAACAGTTTCTCTCCGGTGTGAACTCTTATGTGGATATCAAGGTATGCTTTTCGAAAGAAGCTTTTTCCGCACTGTTGGCAGGTGTGTGGCTTCTCTCCAGTGTGAATTATCATGTGTTCTTTAAGACTTCCATTTCGAATGAAACACTTCCCACACTGCTGACAGGTGTACGGTCTTTCCTTAGAGTGATTTCTCAGGTGAAGTTCAAGGTTTTCTTCCGTCGAACAGGTTTTTCCACACTGACGACACATTAAAGGCTCCAGTTCGATGTGGGTCGTTACATGATTCTTAAGTTGAGCACTTCTTCTGAACCGCACTCCACAGTGATGGCAAATAAAACTGTTCTCTCTTGAGTGAATGCTCATGTGGTGTTTAAGGCTTATTTTATTTGAATAGGCCTTTCCACATTGATCACACACAAACATTTTTTCTCCAGTGTGACTTCTCATGTGAGCAATACATTTTGATTCATCTGAAAAACTCTGTAACCCCTAGTTCGTTAGAAAAATAAATAAAGAAAAAGGACTTTAATTTAAATTACTTTTATTAATTTCCCAAAGAGGCATTTCAAACCATCAACAACAAAAACCACTTTGGTAGCAGGTGAGCAGCATAATCATCATTAGGTTTTCATATCAGGTGCAAATGTGCAATACTCTCAAGGCAATTAGGGTTATACCCCACTTTTAGATAATGTGCAAATATGCAATACTCCACAGTCCATATATAGTGCCTCAAAACAGTGACATAAGCCAACTCCTGAAACAGCCAGAAAAGATACACTTATTACACTACCATCAATATCTAAACATGAAACATTTAAAATAAAACATTCATCCAACCTTTTAAACATTAAAGATGTTCTAAGTTCTAAGTTGCTTTCAACATTCCAGAGCACAAAGTCTTTCTACCTAATTCACCCAAAAGTACAGCAAAGCAACATGGATTCCTGTTCCATTGGTGGTATGTTTTATATGCTATACTGTGTTCAAGATTTTGTAGTGTATATTGGTTCGGCATCTGGGTTTTCAATCAGGCTTAAGACCGTTTGCAGCTCCTTTCTTGCTTTATTTGTTGTCCGATGTAAACACGACATGCGACATGTGTGCAGTACATTAGGTTTCTTTTTTAATCATTAATGCAAAATAAATGTACAGTTTGTATATTTTTTTGAGGTAAGTGTGTGTGTGTGAGTGATTCTTAATAATTGTTCTTTTACTGTAGTGCTGTACAGGGACTCTTTTTCTTTCTAACAGCAATTTCACAATGACATGAGCTTGTTTTTAAATAGAAATTAAATAGAAAGGGCTGGACATCGAGTTCAATTTATGTCATGCTACAAACTGCTGGGTCAAGTTGTGGTGTTTTTCTGCTAATGGTTAGTTGCCAAATAATTGATGATAGCATGCAGAATTAAACTTTTTATTATTTTTTATTCTGTCATTGTTTTTTTAGGGCAGCACAGTGGGTAGCACATTCGCGTCACAGCAAGAAGGTTGCTGGTTCGAGCCTCGGCTGGGTCAGTTGGCATTTCTGTGTGGAGTTTGCATGTTCTCCCCGTGTTGGCGTGGGTTCCCTCCAGGTGCTCCGGTTTCCCCCACAGTCCAAAGATATGCGCTATAGTTGAATTGGGTAAGCTAAATTGGCTGTAGTGTATGTGAGTGTGTGCGCAAGAGTGTGGCTGTGGCTGGAAGGGCATCCGCTGTGTAAAACGTGCTGGATAAGTTGGCGGTTCATTCCGCTGTGGCGACCTCTGATTAATAAAGGGACTAACCCCGAAAAGAGAATGAATGAATATTTTACTTTAAAAATTAAATCCAAGGTGTGGAGCTGTTTTGGCTCATCTCAGATGAAATGGGCAGTTCATCCAACAATGCAAATGTGCTGTTATTTACTCATCCTCTGGCCACAACCTGTAGGTTAACTTGTAATCCAGTGGGACAGTAAAACATATTTTTACCCATAGTTCTTGGGGATTCATATGATACAAATTGATGGTCAATATCTTTTGGAAAGTCAGAGCCAAATTACCTACACCTCGGATGGTCTGAGAGTGAGTAAAGTAATTAATTAACTTGGTAAACTGCGTTTTTAAAATTGTTTTCACATAAACATAAAACGTCACTTGCCACTATACTTCAGGTTTCCTGTAGACATTTCTAGTGTTAGTCTAGTTGTAATGGTACTCTACACTGCATGTCTAGACATCTCTTTAGAAAATGTGATCACAGATAATATACAGGTGCATCTCAATATATTAGAATGACATAGAAAAGATAATTACTTTCAGTAATTCAATAAAAAAAAGTGAAACTCATTTATTATAAGGATTCATTGCACACAGACTGATTTATTTCAAGTGTTTATTTCTTTTAATTTTGATCATTGTGGCTTACAGCTAATGAAAACTCAAATCAGTATCTCAGAAAATTTGAATATTACTTAAGACCAATAAAAAAGGATTTGTAACACAAATGTTGGACTACTGAAAGGTATGAACAAGTACAGCAATCAGTTCTTGTTTTTATGATTTACTTCAGAAATGTGACATGACATGAAGTCTGTTTATGGCACTGCTGAGCTCTTATGAATCCCAGGTTGCTCTGATAAAAAACCTTCAGCTCTTCTGTGTTATTGGGTTTGGTGTCTCACATATTTCTGTTCAGATTATATGAGTCTTAGGTCAGGTGAGTTTGCTGGCCAATCAAATACAGGCATAGCATGGTCCTTAAACCAGGTATTAGTACTTTTCGCAGTGTGGACAGGTGTCCAAGTCCTGCTGGAAAAGTCAAACCTTTATGGAGATGCTAATTTGATTTTCCAGCAGGACTTGGCACCTGTCCACACTGCAAAAAGAATGTGTTTTAAGGCTTTATGAAAGAAACTGTTGTGCATTGTGAAGAGAAAGATATGAGACATCAAATTCAACAACACAGAAGAGCTGAAGGCCACTATTAGCGAAACCTGGGCTTCATCAGCAGTGCCACCAACCGTCATAATGCTGGAGTAATTCATTCTAAATAGTCCTGAACAAGTATTGAGTGCTGTACATATTCATAGTGCAAGATTTCTATTTTAAATCCTCTTTTAATGGTTTTAAGTAATATTAGTTTTCTGAGATTTCATTAGCTGTGAGCCACAATCATCAAAATAAAAAGAAGTAAATAAACAAATACATCAGTCTATGTGTAATAAATCTATTTATGAGTTTTACTTCTTTTATTGGATAACTGAAATTACAACCTTTTTTTGATGACATTGTACAGTAATTTATTGCGATGCACTTATAAATTGATAAATCTTATTATATACTTTATATATGTAGAGCTGCGCATCGATGGATTACTCTTCAGTGTTTGGACTCTCAGTAGTGAATATTAAACCACACTGAACTGAACTCCAACACTAAAAACTGGACTTACACTGTTTCAGTTTACCATAACCTTCTATGTGAAGCTGCTTTGGCACAATCTACATTGTAAAAGCGCTATACAAATAAAGGTGAATTGAAATTGAATTGAATTATATTAAAAACTTGATATTATATTTTGACAATTTTCTTGTTAAAGTAACGTTCCACTTATGTTGTTGTACAATCTTTTGTAGTACTAGTGTACAAACATTTTTCAGCTTATCACATCATTAGGCAAGCCTTCATCTTGTCATCAAAGATCACTGTTTTTCGTGTTGTTGGAAATTCCTAGCTCTCCACTGAAACAGGAGCAGGAACATGTTACAATGTTGTTGGTAGTTTTAATGTAACATAATATGTAGAGACAACTAATTAACAAATAAATCCATTGTTTTTCCCAGAATACAGAGCGCTTGTAGCAGAAGAAAATAAATAAATTCACCAAGCAGAAAGACATGTGTTAAAATACATTAAACACAAACTTACTGGAAGATTGGCAAGTGCATAAGTGAGTTTTTCATGCTAATGTTGTTTTAGCCTAATTTGTAGAGACAGCTACAAGTTAGTCATTCATATGTTTATTATTGTTTTTGATTGTTTTCCAGAATGGAGAGGCCTTGCAGCAGACTATGATGCTTTTCATGACAAGAATGACAAAAATAAATAAATAAATAAATAGTGTTTATTTTAAAATGTGTCATGTTTGTTTCTATAATTTATTATGCTTCTATACATTTTAGAACAAACCATATAATCCTAACATTGTTATATCTATAGATGTCTTCAAGGATTAAAAATTATCCTACAGTAATTGATCCTGCACTTTTTTCACTGATTAGTATATTTTGTTTATTTAGTAGATGGGTGTAGTGCAACATTTAGGTGTTCCTTCTTTCAGCTCTTAGTGCAAATATATCCCTTTTAGTGTAAATAGTGCATTTAGTGTAAATAGCACCTGTTATTTGCATTTAGTGTAAATAGCATCTCTTGTTATTTGCATTTAGTGTAAATAGCATCTTTTGCTATTTGCACTTAGAGCAAATAGCCGCTGCCTTATTTTAAATGTCTCTGTGTGATTGGTAAAATGCTCTTAACATCACCGTAATATTTCACTGGTATATGTTGATTTGGTTTTTGACTTTGATAAGATCTTTGCCAGATGCTCCCCCTCCTTATGGCCCGTTTCCACTGAGTGGTACGGTACGGTACGGGTCACCTTTATCAGACTTGCATTTCCACTGCTAAAGGGTAGGCGTGGTGTACGACAGAAAGTTTCAGTCTACGTCATTCTCGATCGAGGAAAATTTCTACAGTAAAGCTATACAGGTCGTTCACAAATCATATGAGCACTCCTCATAAAACAGATGTCAGGGTTCTGCCA
Organism: Danio albolineatus; assembly: GCA_903798035.1. Classification (NCBI taxonomy): domain Eukaryota; kingdom Metazoa; phylum Chordata; class Actinopteri; order Cypriniformes; family Danionidae; genus Danio; species Danio albolineatus. Next base: position 6,969 of record CAIGQQ010014824.1, read on the forward strand.
ATCCTGTCTTGTTAATTCTTGTCTTGTGGCAGAGTCCGGACACTAGCTCTGTCTAGTCCTGTGTGTTGTCATTGTGTCTATGTATGCGTGTGGATTGTGGGCGCGCTTGGACCGTGCGCGCTTCCGTTTGATACGGGCGCGTGGGGTCTGGGCGTGTTCGCGATCGCGCGCTCGTCCTGGTGATTGTTTTGTTCTGACGGCATCGCACTGCTTCATTCACAGCGCCTCCATTTAGTTTGCGATGGCGCTGGGATGAAGCATGCGCGTTGCATATGTGTGAGCGCACGGTAGGATGTTTTCATTTTATCGTGTGCTTGTGTCTTGCATTCAGTCCTCTGTGTTTAGCACGTGGTGTGTGTTTACATACATCGCGTGCTTGTGTTGTCATGTGAGCACGCAGTTAGTGAGTTCTCTCATTGGCTGCGTGTTCTAGTCACTGGGAGTGCATGGCTTGTGTTATGCGCTCTCCTGTCTATTGTCTAGCCCCACCCTCCTTGTTAACCCATTATTAGTCTATTATGTTCACCTGTTTGTTTGTTAATGATGTCTGCTTTAAATTCTCCTTATGTCTGCTGTCCTGTGCCAGTTCGTCGTCGTCTATTGTCGTTTCATGTCGATCATCTTGTCTTGGTGTGTCGAGCCCTGTCCTGTCCAGTCCTGCCTTTTTTCCCAGCCTGCCCAGTAAAGTTTGTTTTTGCCTTTTTAATTAATGTTTTCCCCCTCGGGGTTGTTTATTTTGCTGTTTGTTTTATTTTATTATTAATAAATTCTCATTTTATATTGCAATTGAGTCCTCGCTCCTTTTCCCCAACCCTGACAACAGAGGCTTAATTATACACATCAATACTGCTGTATAAATGTTCATTACTGACCTTTCTATGAACATGATCTGATTATAACTAGATCATTGACGCTAAATAGCCTACTGTCTATAAATAAATGCAGCATATATGAACACATACAGCCCCTTACAGTCTCCAATATGTTACCAATTACAGAAAAACTACACACAGCATACATTTATTCCTTATTTAGGTTCAAAAACAACAGGAAATAGAGTCCACAGTCAGTGCAAACCTCTCATTTGTGTCTTTAATCTTCACCAGCACATGTAACCGCTTGTTAGAGAGTAATTCCATCAATCCCTGTTCATAATAATCCAGAAAGTGTTAATAGTCAAACGTAGCAGTTTCTTCATGTTTGCTAAAATAATTTTTAGTTTTTTCCGGCTTCTCCTTTGTTTTTGCACGCGTCAGTCTCGTATTTGTCTGTTTATGAAAGGATCGGGTTTCAAAAGCACGTCAATAATCAAGCTCACGTTATTATCATCATCTCAAGAAGTTTGTTATTTCAAATATAGACGTGCGTGCAAGCGACAAAGCGAAACCGCTCGTGCTTCAGACGACTCGTAAAAAACTACGGGGCACAGGGGAGAATCTGCACTTTTTCTTGGCTTTGTGGCTGTTCATCAAGACTCATTAAGGTTTGTTTGAGCTTGGGGTGACCATGGTTGTTGCGCGAGTGAATGACGTACCTCTGTAAACCAATCATCATTCAGCTGCGGGTGTAGCTCCACCTTTTGATACCCTTTCGAAAGGGTACCCAAAAAGTGGTGTGGTATAGTTGGTTCGGTATACTTTTAGACAGTGGAAACAGCCATAAAAGCGTACCAAACCGTACCGTACAACTCAGTGGAAACAGGCCAATAGACTCCAGATCATCGTACTGCTACTGCGTAATCCTGGAGAGGATTATGGGTAAATCTCTCCTCAGTCTCTCAGTCTTCAGCTCAGTTTCACTGATGATCCAGAATAATAAACCCTAAACCCAGGATAGAGCGGCTCAGTGAATGTGGTCTGGACTGAGTGGATGAGGCTCATTGTGTCTCTATAGATGTTGTAGAAGATCAGAGTTCCTGCACTGTGATCCACAAACACTCCTATTCTACTGCTGAGTGGCTTCACTGGGAGATCAGTCTCACTGTTATTGTGTCTGAAAGAGAAACTAGAGGAAGAGCAGCTCAAACTCCAGGACTGAGCATTAGATCCAAACACACACTCTTCACTGTTTCCCTTCCTCCCGATTCTCTTATATGACACTGATATACACACATGATCTCCAGTCCAGTCAATCTCCCAGTAACAGCGTCCACACACACTCTCTCTGCACAACACCTGCAGATGATCAAATCTGCCTGGATGATCAGGATACGACTGTTTCTCCCACACACACTCCACCTCTCTGTTCTCCTCAGAAAGAATGAGTCCCGTGTTTGCTGTGTTTGGATCCAGTGTGAGAAAACAGACCCCTGAACACAAGAAGAGGCACATTTATAACACAACACTCACTGAAGCAGTGTGTGTGTGTAAGTTAGAGAGGCTTTGTGGGTCTGTGCGTTTGAAAGAAAAAGAGAGCATGTGTGTTTGTGTCTGTGTGTGTAGACGTACATTTGCGTCGTCCTGCTGTAATCCTCTTCTCTCCTCCATGATCCAGACTGTAAACACACACAGATTCACATTCAGTCAGTAAACAAACATTGGATTATAACACACACACACAAACAGAGACAGCATGTGTAAACTCTTGAGTCACTGTTATTAGCAATAGTGATATCTGTGCTCTGCTAATGATGTACTTTTGAATGTAGTAGTGCAATAGAGACACAATAAAGCTGTTGGCTCTGAAAGCGTTGTGTTCAGAAAAACAGAAGTGTGGAGATGACGAGAGAATTCATTCATTCTGTGTAGATAATAGGTAACTTGCTCCTGCACGGGTATGAATGTGAGAAGACAGACTGGTGACATCCTGTGGAGAATCATGAGCCAACTCAACTGTTTGAAGCAGGTTTCATGTTTATCAGTCATGGTTAATCAACTGATCTCTGAATGTTCCTGCATCTTCGTTTATCATGATTTATCACTTCAAGACACCAGAACATTTCACCCACCTCTTCATATGTCTCAGCCTCCCCCTCCATCCACCTGGCCAAGAGAATCACAGTTACAGAACTCCGCAAACTCCTCTTGGATCTTGGCATCCACGCTCCACATCATCTAAATAAACCGGAACTTCTAAAACTGTACTCCAACACCACCTCAGACTCGCACCCATCTCTCAGTCCACCAGAAAGACAACCCACCCAGAAAACCAGCTCCCGCTAAACACCATATCCACACCCGTCCCAAGTCGAACAAAAAGAAAAACAAACAGAACCACGTATCCAGCCTCACACCCCCAAGACACACTCCCCCAGGACGTTTGGTCTCCACAAGCCATGCCACTCACCATTCTACATCAGGAATCCAACCAGGACAATAAAACTTCCCTTCCTTTTCCCTCCCAACCTTTTTTTCCTACTTTTCTTGACCTCCAGCCCCCTTTTCAAGCTCTCTACCTAGCCCCCACATCCCCTCTACCTCAGTTTTTCATTTCCCCAAACACAACCTTTTTACCTCCCACCTCATCCCTCTGCTTTTTGTTACATGCTTCTAAACCAACCTTCTTCTACTCAAGTTCCACCCTCCCTTCTCCCTCCTTCACTCCCCTCTGCACATACCAGCACAGGCCCCATTCATCGTTCTACCATTTCTACACAAGTTTCTACAGCATGCCCCCCATTCACACCCTTTCCAAAGCCAGGCCCCTTCCCATGCTGTCTAAGACTCTAGCAATGTATCTTCCCTATATCTACCTCTGCAAGAAACCAAATCCTCTCAAGTGCAGATAGAGATCATCACTCTCCTATCACTCATCTCACCCCCCTTGGCAGAACACCAGGTAGATTGCGAGGAGTTCACTCTCACTTTAAAACAATCCGCCAGCACTCAATTTCACATTGTCATTGCTGAATTCACTATCGCCGTCTCACGTTTCACAGACATAATCTGTTCTGTTTTCTCTCATAGAAGGCACAAGTTGACGACTACATGGCTATCATCGCCAAGCTTGCATTCTCCTATGAGGAAACTCATTTCTATACCTACCACAAGCTTTTTTCAGCCAAATGCGAAATCCGTGTGACACAATAGAATCAACAACCTTATTGAGGGGCTCTGGACGTTGATCTCCATAACCGAGTATTTTTTAGGTTGCCGTAATCTGTCCTGTGCTGTCTGCCGTTCTAGTCTTCACGCCACTACCTCCTGGCTTTCATCACTTTTTCTCCCTACTCAGCTCAACCAACCTGCAGATCCACTAGTTACATCTCTCGCTCCCACCTAATCCTAACCTTCCTTCTCCCCTCTTCATCCTTCCGCTCTTCTCCATCCAACCGAGACATCTGCCAAAACTTTAACATCGGCAGATGTCTCAGAAACCCTTTGTAAATATCTCCATATTTGCAACTATTGCAGCAACTCTCACATGAAAATTACTTGCTCCATATGAAGAGCTATTAATAAAAAGTCAAAAAAATTATCTTTAGACTCCTGTGAGTATTTCTCACCTTTCATTTGAAATTACGCTCTCACCCTGATACCAAGTTTTATGATTTTCTCATTTCAGGTCTAACCCACAGATTCCACCCAAGTATTTCAGCTCTCCCATCCTTTAATCTTTTCTGTCCTAATCTACAATCCGCAACTACCGATCCCGAGACAATTTATCATCTTATTAAACAAGAGATCGACAATAATTTCATGATCACACCATTCTCCACCCCGCCCTTCAGCGTTTCCTGCATTAGCCCAATAGACATTGCTACTCGAAAATTTTCAGGCAAAAACGCCTCATAACCGACCTTTCTTCAGCACACAATTCTACATTTCCCAGCATAAATAGCACTATTCTGATGGACAAATGTGCACTACAATACCACAACATAGACCAAGCGATTTCCCTTATCAAAATAGCTGGCCACAACGCTTGGCTCACAAAAACTGACATTGCATCTGCTTTCAAAAACATGCCAATTCACCCCAATTATTGGCATCTTTTTGGCATCCATTGGCGCTTACAGTTCTACTTCATAGTCCAACTAACCTTCGCCTGCAAAAGTAGCCCCAAAATATTCGGCATGTTCTCCGAAGCCGTATGCTGGACATTATCCAGTAATTACGACATTCCTGTTCCTCGTTCATCTATTAGATGATTTCCTCATTATCTCTCCTCTGTCGTCATCCCCTTCCAAGCATCTAGCAATCACCCAAAAGGTTTTCGCCGACCTCAGAATTTCCCTCGCAAAGGAAAAAAACCTCCGGACCCAGCAATTCTATCAAATTCTTCTATTGAATAATCTTACCACCTTTATTCCTGAGCTGCTGGTATAAACGGGTAAATGTGACACCTCAGGCATAGAATGTGGTGACATCAGCAGTGACCCAAATTTCCACATTAGGCTGTTGAATGGCACAAGCTGTTCATCCACTGTGACATTTATGCCAGGGGTGAATAGGAGGGGAAGATGATGCTTCCAAATTTCTATGATTTCTATGATGAGCTTGTCTCTGGAGCTTGTCAAAATGCAGTACAGTACGATACAGTATGGGTCACCTGTATCAGGCTTGCTTTTCCACTGCTAAAAGGGTACCAAGGGTACTCTTTTGGTGGGTGTGGAGTACGACAGAAATTTTCAGTCAACGTCATTCTCGTTCGAGGAAATGTCTACAGTAAAGCTGTATGGATCGTTCATATCATATGAGAAGCACTTCTCACAAAACAGATGCTTTATTATACACATAAATACTGGTGTATAAATGTTAATTACTAATCTTTCTATAAACATGATCTGATTATAACTAGATAAATGATGCGAAATAGCCTACTGTCTACGATTATATAAAATAAATTAATAAATGCAGCATATATGAACACATACACTCTTAAAAAAAAAGGTTCCTTGAGGTTCTATATAGAACCCCGGGGTTCTATACTTGGCCAGTAGAACCTTTTACCCAAAAAATGGTTCTATTTAGAACCCTTTGAATGCAAAGAACCTTTTTGATTAAAATGGTTCTATAATGTGAGATTTATGACATAATTATATAGTAAAGATTATAAATAATAATAAGCTATAACACAGAGAGACAAAGCTTTTTGAGTCAAAACCTAATAAAATGACTGCTATGGTCAAAAATCTAATCAATGTATGATGGGATTTTTGTTTCATACAGGTTTGTGCGTTACCATATAACTAATATTTTATATATGCTTAATATTTAACATTTTTGACGAATTATTTTGTGAAATTAATTAAATAACCAGTTTATTCAGACTGTACAGTGTGTTGTTATGGTTTAATAAATTATTTTAAACTAATAATCATGAAAAAGCCCTCTGGTGACGTCATTCATTGGTGGACTGCTGGTGACGAGCCTGGAGAGTGACGGTTAATTTTTGAAAAGGAGAACTCCGCTTTTGCAGCTCCATCATTCAGGTACGTTATTACTCTTTTAAAACTATAATAATGAAATATTTTGTATTACGAGGTAATGTTTCTCTTCCCTTGTGTTATATGGTGACAGACTGAATAAGGGATAACGTTAATATGGATTAATACTGTGCTTGTAACTTTCTGATGAATTTCTGTCGTCAGCCTTCGGTTCAGGAATCTGTGTCAAGCTGACTTTGCTCTGCTTTTTGTTCGAAATAAGTTACAGTTTCGCTTTATTTGTTTGTCAGTATTAATTAAAACATCAATAACAATAAAACAGGTGCGTTATTTGAAGGCGAGCTCCGAGAGGCAGCGTGAAGCGCGTGCACGCTCTTTTAATGGTAACTTCATATGAGCCGATTTCCGCTTTCGTGCAGTTTTTATCTCCAACCTTGAACAAACGAGTACTTCCAGCTTGCTCGTGTGTGAGTTTAGCCCAGTTTAACTCGGGCTAAACTCTGTAAAGTAGTGTACACGCCGGCTAGTCTGCATTAAAACCTCAAGGGAACATGCCGCGCTCGCGCCCGCCCGAGTCTATGCACGCGCTATAGTAATAATTAAGGGTATTATTAAAACCTTTCAAAGCCAAAACATATTTTAATAATCCATAGATTAAAGATCAGGTGTTATTTATGAAGGACATACAAACATGCAGGCTAAATGTATTGTGAAATGTTGAACCTTGTTAAATATAGGCTACATATATGTATATATTGTGCTAAATAATTTTAAAATTCATATTTTAATGTATATCTTTCTTTTCTTCAAACAGCCTGGACACTGAACTGCATCGTAAATCTTGTGCTCGGTATGTATTATTGCTTTTAATTCTAAACAAACTGTATTAAGTATTATGAAATGAATATTATAAAAGACTTTAACATTGTATTGTAACCTGGGCTGCAGGACACAAGTAGCTTTGAAGAGGAAGGATCCCAGCTTAAAGAAGGACATGCGTTACATCCATAATTGTGACACAATTATCATCAACAAGGACACCTGGTAAATATTGTATTTTATAACATGCATATGTCAGACTTGGTTGTTGTGTACTGAAATATATTTATCACAAAAATGTTCTATTACTTATTGCTGCTGTTTGTACAGTGAGAATATTAAGGTCATTGCTTATTAAAAAGTCCTGCAAAGAAAATATGTTTTAAAAGAAAGTGTAAATTTGCCTACAGGATTTGTTGCAATGTCTGCAAAACAAATTTAAAAATGAAAGGATTTCAGTGGTGAGCTCATCTATCATCTTGCAAAATGAAACAAATTAATGGGATGAAAAGGAAGTGAACTGTATTCTGAGGAACTTAACACAAGGCAAGTTCAGTTCAATACATTTGATGCCAAAGGTAGATTAATTCTGTGGTTTAAATTCATATTTACACACTCTAAAATGCTGTCTTTCTACCTCAGATTGTGATGGACCTGGAATGCGACACCAGATATTCATAAGTCAAGAACCGAATGAACACCCTTTTCCAGAGCACAGATTATGGAGGGGTTTGCAGAACTAATGGAGCAGTTTCTTCTTCTTGGAGTGCCACAGCTTGTGAGTAAACACTGTTACATTGTGTGCCAAATAGTTTTGCGTCCATGATGACTTTAAGAAACTTGTATTGCTGAAAATATGTCATTTGGAAACTTACACATGAAGTAACCAAAATGTTTTTTGCATTTAGGATGCTGCATAGAAAACTTGGTGAAGAACACAGAAACATCTTTAAAAGAAATGGCCCAAAAAGGGACAGAAAGAAGGAAGTGCTCCATGACAGTTTCATTGGACCAGCAGCGGAAACCGCAGAAGGTAACTACTCCCTATATTACATACTATTTGCCCCAAACACACACACACACACACACTTTAATTGTATTAATTATAACTGTAATTCTATTTGATGACTTATGTTAATTGGTTAAAAGTACTCAACATTAAAATATTGTTTTACAGAAATCCAAAGGTCCTACACCATCCAGGATTCAGCAGCTCTCCTGATTCCACCAAGGCTTGAAGTTTCAGCATTACAATGGACAACACCCACTCGCTATCCTTCAACTTCCTCATTTATCAGAGACACCACAGAGGAGTGAATCACCAACTAATCTGCCCTTTCCAGCCACAACCCAGCACTTGGAAACACCCATATACTCTCTCATAGATCTACACACATTCACTCACTATGGCCAATTCACCTATACCGTACACATGCTTTTGGACTGTGGGGTCAACCGGAGCACCCAGAGGAAACCCACAAGAACACTGGGAGAACTTGAAAACGGCACACAGAAATGACAACTGGCCCAGTCGGGACTCGAACCAGTGACCTGCTTGCTGTGAGGTGACAGTTCTAACCAGTGAGCCACTGTGCCACCCATGGACAAAACTATTTACCTTATAAGAGAGGCTGACAGACATGGACATGCTACAGGTTGTGAAATGGCTGTTTGCAGTGTTTTGTCTAATCATTTTGCAATGTTTTAGTAATGTTTTTTTATTAAATTATGTATAAAAATGGATGTTGTGATGACCAATACATGCAGGTACCATCCACTTTTTGAAATTGTAGTGTTATTTAATAGATGTTTTGATTGTTTGTGTATTGTTTCTATCTGCATTGTGATATATTTCTCTTCATTTTAGACATGTGTGAAAGTGAAGCTCTGTATTTGTTCAAACAGTAAAAAAGCTTAGAAAAGTGAAATCATTTCAATTACATTGTAAAATGCCATTAAACTGTTAAGGTAGATCTGCTGTCCAATGCAAAGTATGCAGAGGTGCAATTTTAAATATTTTAAAAAATATTTTGTATAATGAATTGAATAAATTTAAACAATTTGAATTGTCTGGATTGGTTTTATTTTTTATTCATTAATAAGTAACAATAATTCAATAATAAATAAAAATAACCCTTAAATGGTTCTAAATAGAACCATCTAACTTGAATTCAAAGAACCATTTGGGGTTCTATTTAATGAACCCTTAAAATGGTTCTATATAGAACCTTTTTGGGGTTCCATATATGAAGCGCTCGATAGAACCAAAAATGGTTCTATATAGAACCGTTTGTTTTAAGAGTGTAGGGTATTATTTAATCTAGTATGCCCTAGTCTTAATCTAGAGATTACATTATCCTCCAATGTACTTCTCCTTATTCTCTTCATCCTTCCTACTTTCTTTTGAATGTTAAAAAGATGTCTTCCAGTTTGTTCCACTTATTTTGCCATTTAATACTGATTTTATCTTTAATAATTGCTTGAATCTCCTCTTTACTGAATGACATCTCCCTAACATTCTTCTGTTTTATTGCATCCTTTGCAAGTGAATCAGCCATTTCATTGCCTTTAATTCCCTTGTGAGCAGGAATCCACATAAAACTAATCACTATGTTAATCTTATTAAGCCTGTATAATATTTCATATATTTCAATAATTAAGTCTTGTCTGCTTTGAGATGAAAATGATTGAATTGACAATAATGCTGCACTGGAATCCGAGCACAGAATTATTTTATTTCTTGGTTTCATTTGTTCTACCCAGTGTAGTGCTGTTGCTATTGCTAATAGTTCCACTGTATAAACTGCCAGGTGGTCTGATGTTCTCCTATTTACTGATATACCCAAACATGGGATGGTAAATGCATATGCCGTTTTTCCATCTGAGTTTTTAGATCCATCTGTATAAATTGCTATATAGTTCTGATATGCTTGGATTCTTTCCTCTACTAACATTACTATGTTTCTTGCTTCTTTAACTGTACACCTACTTTCTAACAAAACTAAAGTTCCTTTGTTTTCATTCTAGCTTGTTGTGTGAGCGAATGACATATCTCTGTAAACCAGTAGCGTTCACTCCACCTTTTGGTACCCTTTCGCGTTTTTGGTACCCTTTTAAAGGGTACCCAAAAAGTGGTACGGTACGGTTCAGTATGCTTTTAGACAGTGAAAGCGTACCAAACCGTACCGTACTGTACCATACAGTGGAAACGGCCCATAAGTCTCTGATGTAAAAGCTACAGGGTATCTTGTCTACAAGATCCCAATGACATCTTTGAACCTTTCCCAAACAGCCATAAACTCAAGACAATAAAAGCTTCACAAAGACCCTTGCTTTGTAATAAGTTGAGGTGTGAACCATTTGCTCTGGGGTGGAGCATCTAACAAAGATCTTATCAAAGTCAAACCCCAAATCAACATATACAAGTGAAATTGTGAAATATTACAGCTAAATAGAGACGACTTTACCAATCACACAGAGACATTTAAAATGACACCAAACATGAATATAGAGCCACGAGACCCAGTATTAAAAACTTTGAATGGAAATTTGGAATGTGAGGGAGCTGCTCTGGTGGAGAAGGTAAAATAATGGTCAGGAAGGGGGGCTCATGGTGGGTTAGAACGTTTATTGTTTTAGTACCTGACAATTTCTGTTGCCAAGTGTCCAGCAGCAATGAGCAAACATTGCTGTTTTTTTACGAGCCCGTTTGAAGCGTGAGCGGTTTCGCTTTGTTGCTTGTGTGAGCATCTATATTTAAAATAAACTATTTAAAAAAAAAAAACGTCTTGAGCTGATGATAATAATGTGTGCTTGATTATTGACGTGCTTTTGAAACCCGGTTTTAGAAACAGACAAACGCGAGATTGACACCTGCAAAAACAAAAGAGAAGCCGGAAAAAACAATTGAGCAAATTAGTTTTAAGCAAACATGAACAAACTGCTACGTTTAACAATTATCATCACCTTTTAAACTATTATGAACTCGGAATGACGGAATTACTTTCTAACAAATGGTAACGTGCTGGTGAAGATTAAAAATACAGAAGAGATCATTGCACTGACTGTGGGCTATATTTTGTGATGTTTTTGAACCTAAATAAGGACTAAATGTCTGCTGTGTGTAGTTTTTCTGTAATTGGTAACATGTCAGAGACATACCGCAGACAGTAGGCTATTTTTAGATGTTGTGTCAAGTTAAAAGAACCTTTACACACAGCACCAGTCATCCGTGTTAGCTCCAAAGCAGTAGACCAAGAAGAACTCAGAGCAAGTGTTGAAAGTTTCTGTTTACTGGAGCTCAGAGGCTGGATATCACTGGGCTTCATGATGCACTTTATAAAATGCTGCATTCTGAGTGAATAAACCCTATATGCAAATAAGAGCATTAAATGGGTTTTGGATGTACAGTTAAATCATAATTCCTGTAATCCGGGGTTTAGTATCACCCAGGGTTAACATGTTCAAGTATGAAAAGCTCTAATATGTAACTTTCTGTCTGTAGTTTTTGTTGAGTGGAAAAGTATTTACCTCAGTGTCTCCAGTTTACAGTTTGGGCTCTTCAGTCCATCAGAGAGAAGCTTCACTCCTGAATCCTGCAGGTCATTGTTACTCAGGTCCAGCTCTCTCAGGACACAGTTTGAGAATTGTAGAGCTGAAGACAAACTCTCACAGGACTGAACAGTAAGATCACAGCTCTGTAGCCTGTGTAGAGGACAAAAAAAAAACAATATTGATGTAGTCATCTAAGCAAACTGCTGTTTCAAACTACCCAAACAAACTCAAAAATAACCTTTGGCAGGATTTAGTTTGAAATGCTGACTTTTAAGTTTGTTGTTTGGTTTAGATCAACACTTGCTGAGTGAAATAACCATGGGGGCGTAATTGATATTGGGACTGTTGGCGTGATTGGTTTTTGGATTAAATCCAATTCTATTGCTACCTCTACTGAATTCCATGCAAAACACTTACTGTTTGTTTTTTCCTTCTCCCAACATGGGTGGAGAACTTTTACAGATGGGTTTCTATCCTCTGTATGACCTTTTAGATTTGCCCAATAGGTCATCATGATCTTTTCTCTACGAAGACACATAGGCATTTCTCCCATCTCCACATGTAGAGCATCAACCGAAGTCGTTCTAGCTGCACCACAGCATAGTCTCAGTGCTTGGGCGTGTATTTCTAGCTTATGAAGCAGTGATTTTGCTGCAAAACCATATACAACACACCCATAATCCAATATTGATCTGATAAGTGCTATATATTTTTTTTCATAGCATCTCTACTTGCTCCCCATTCAGATCCAATTAAGCACCTCATAATATTTAGTACCTTCCTACCTTTGTTTTGAATATTATTTATATGTTCTTTCCATGTAAGTTTTGAGTCAAACCATACCCCTAGAAATTTGAATACTTTGACTTGCTCAATTATTTGGCCATATATTCTCATCTCCATTCCATTGATTTTTTGATTTTTCCTAGAGAAAATTAGCGATTTTGTTTTTTCCACAGAAAACTTAAATCCCCACAAGAATGACCACTTTTCAACACAATTAACAGCCTCTTGCATCTTACTTTTAATGTGTTCTATGTTCCTTCCTCTTTTCCATAGTGCACCATCATCTGCAAACAAAGACCGATTTATGTTAAGTGGTATCAGAGAAAAAACTTCATCTATCATAATAGAAAACGGTAGTGGACTAATGACACTACCTTGCGGAGTCCGATTTTCCACCAAATACTTTCTGGACAGAGTTGTACCAATTCTAGCACTAATGGATCTATCCAATAAAAAAGTTTTCCTTTAATTCCTATAATATTTAATTTAATTAGCAAACCCTCCTTCCACATCATATCATATGCCTTCTCAACATCAAAGAAAATTGCCATAACCGCTTCTTTGTTAATTTGCGCCTTCCTGATTTCTGTTTCCAGGCTCAATATATCTGCTCTCTTTCAAACACACACATATTCAGTATTTGAAGTTGATCAATTTTGAAAAAAAAAAAAGTTTAATCCACTCAATTTTTAAAGCAGAAATTCCCAATATTTTAAAAGGTACAAATAATCTGATGGGTGTTTTGAGCTGAAACTTTACAGACAACTTCTCGAGACACAAAAGACTTATCTTAAAATCTTGCAAAAGGGGTAACATATGTGCTCTTTAAGTAAAAAGTACCCATTACTACTACATGTTAATACCATTAGCTAGGTACTGTAAATATTCGGTTTCCCTCACAGTCCAAAGACATGCAGTATAGATAAACTAAATTATTGTATATGTGCATGTGTCAATTTGACAGTGTATGGATGTTTCCCAGTACTGGGTTGCAGCTGAAAGGGCATCCGCTGTGTAAAACATATGCTGGAATAATTGGCGGTTCATTCTTCTGTGGCAATCCCTGATAAATCAGGGACTAAGCTGAAGGACAGTGGGTGAGATAGGCAGATAAGTAGACCTCACATCCTATTGATGAATAAATATAAAATAACTTGCAGTTAAATTTAATAAGTAAAATGTTTGTTGCCAATTTTATGAAAGTAGCCAAGCAGCTTCACACCCTGTAATACTGCATAACATTGCTCAAAAAGTCAGCTCATGTATCATCCTGACGCAAACTCACAGCATTCAGCATGTAGATATACAGCTGTTAGATCAAAAACAACGGCTGCCATTATTGTTCAAACACTCTAAAAATAATTCTGCAGGCCTGTCTGTCTTTATAAATAATGTCTTACATTTTACTCTGAATTCTGTCCTAAATATATTTACTTTTTCTTTAGCTAAAATAAATTCTTATTGTATTTGACTGCAAACTATTTTTAATCAGGCTCGCTGCCTTATTCTCTTCAAAGAGCAGCTAGTCAGGATCTTACAGCTAGAACACACTTAAAAGGGTGGTTCATTACGATATCATATTTTAAACTTTAGTTGTGTAATGTAGCTGTGTGACCATAAACAAAATCTCCAAATGTAATATGCTCAAAGTTCAATGTAAAGGGGCCTATAGGTTTGGGGACTACAAAAAAAATACATCCAGGTTAATGATTTCATAAACCTGTCAACCTGTACAGGTCACAGAGGCGCTGTAACGTAATAGCAAGGAAAGCTAAAATGTCATCCAAACACTCCTATTTCCATAGAGCTTGTTCTGTTTCTGTATTTGGACTACCAAAGGACATGACACAAAGAGAGAAGTACTTACAGTTTAATTTTAATTATGTTCCAGAGAATATTAAAAAAGCTGCAGCTCTCTAGCATTTGACAAAGGACATTTTCCAGAATCTCTCCCAGTTCATTGCTGGATTCGGCCAAAAACTCCTCAAAGAATAAGCCGTTCCAGCAATTAATATTGTTATGATTAAAAGTATAAAACCAATATGAATAACATGACCCCGAAAAAAATGTATCTATTATACAGTTTTATGAATATGAAAACTCAAAGAACTAATCCATTTGTCTTAGAGTGATATATTTATATATATATATATATATATATATATATATATATATATATATATATACACACACACACACACACACTTAAAACGCAACTCTGAGTTTGTGTGGGTGACATCACTTGTCAAAGACTGATGTAATTCTGTTATAGGCTAGAGGAGCATGTGAAATGAAGAGCAGAAGTTGAGGCTGAGATTAATCAGCTACCTTCATCAAACATGCAACTTGCCACTTGGACTTTTGACAAAGTATACAAAAAACTATAAATCTCTTGAAATATTTATTTTGTCTGGATGAATCTATAGACCTTGATGATTATGTTGATATATATTTTGTTAATCAAAAATATTTTTCCTCCATTTTACCTCCTGGAATATGGGGTATGAAATTGAAAACCTCACGTGACAGGAAGGAAATCAATTCCTTTCCCTTTTTATTATTAAATTTTTTTTTTAATCTTTTACATCAATGAAGTGGGCTTAAATGGGTTAACATCTTCAGATCTCAGCTGGGAGTACACACAAGGCAACACCTTTGAAAGGAAAGGGGGAATGTGACTCCAGATGTGACACCATTGTGAAACACTACAATACCTGTCAACATTGGGATGTGAAAAAAAAGAAGAAAAAAAAAGAAATTCCCCAAATTACTAAATCTGTTCATCACTTGAAACAGTCAGTAATATGATTTTTTTATATATATGATTTTTTATTATATTATTATTAAATGTTTTTTTTAAGATTATTACTATAATATACAAAGGATAGAATAAATAGCATACATTTGAATCAAGTTATCAAATCTCATTAACATTTTTTTCACAGTATAATTTCAACATTCTAATTAAAGAACAGGGAATGAATCTGTCATTTAAAGTTTTCATTTGATCACATTAAATATGTCACTTTAAAAATGTACACATCTATAATGACAGAATTTGATTTCTTTCTTAACTGTTTATGCTTATTTAAGACAATTTGTTGTGATTAAAAAACCCACCAAGATCGACATGTTTAAATATTATTAGTAGTAGTATTATTAGTATTATTATCATGTATATATGTCTGTTCAAACACGCACCCAAAACCCAGTGGTACTTAAGCTCCACTTCAAATCGCATGTACAGGATCTGTTTGGGAAACGGCACCTATTTATCACTATGATAAAGACAGTCTGACAGTCACTCACTGCTACATGGAATGACTGTTTTGGGGATTGCATAGGAGGGACAATGGTGCCAATAATAGAAAGCAAGGGAATCCCACCATTTTTTATTTCAAAGCATTTTCATGCCTTAATAAAATGAAAGCACAGGACAGATTCACATTTAAATGCAAGGGGCGTGCCCTGGTGGTTCGGCGGTATGGGTTGTGTGTAGGGAGGATCGGCTCTTTAATGTTTATTGCCACCCTTCATAGAAAGATTAAAAATACAAGAAAAATACAGGAAAATACCTTTACGGCATGATAGTGAGATAGAATTGTAAAATACGGGAGAATCCTGGGAAAAACAGGAGGGCTGACAGGTATGTACTACAGCAGTAACAGAATAAACAGAACAAAGACCCTGAAGAAGAGGGTCAACAAGCAACTAGAAATGGACATGCACAGACTGAGACCTTCCAACCAAAGCTGCTCACAGTATCTTCTGCAAAATGGTCAAAATCATTTCAAATCAATAACCAGTTGTCAGAAGGATTGAGAAACATCCAGGTCCTCCTGGTTTCAGCCTTTCATGTTCCGCCAAGTACCGGCATGGACCTTTTGCTAAAAGTCTTATGCATATGGCTCACTTTTGTGGAAACACTTTAGCAGATCCTCAGTTGTTCTCCAATTGGTTTAAATATACTGGATTTCTGGGAGTCAAGTCTGTGTGGATAAAAATAGCTGAGATGTTAAAATCTAACATTATGTAAGTTATAATAATCTTATAACTTTTCGAGGCATGAATCAATAATTTACTGCCTGCACACATTTACATTTAGCAGACGCTTTTGTCCAAAGTGACTTACAATTGAGGAGGCATTCAGCGATTCAACAAAAAGAGGCAATACAAACAAGAAGTGATAGGTATTTAAAGTAACTTATTGTGCTCAGATAATGTAATCCTAGTAAGAGTGCTGGAGGGTTTTTTTTTT
>CAIGQQ010014831.1:0-16163 GCA_903798035.1 Danio albolineatus
TGGAGACTTATTTGTTTTATTTTTGCTAATTAATTTTGTAAAACCCTTTTTAAAGTCAATATTATTAGCCCTCTTTAGCACAATTTTTTCTGAACAAACCATTGCTGTACAGACTTGCCTAATTAACCTAATTAAGAATTTAATTGCACTTTAGGCTGAATACTAGTATCTTGAAAAATCACTAGTAAAAAATTCTGTACAGTCATCATGGCAAAAACAGAAATTGGGTAAAAAAGTGCATAAAAAATAAGTTTTTCAAAATTGTCCTAAGTCAAGAAAGGATGTTGTTGAACAACTTTGAAGAAAGGTTTTAATTCACAAATGTTGACTACAGTTTACACACACACACAGGTTATTAAATTAATCTGAATAATCTAATTGCATGCTAGTAGGGATACATAGGCAAACATATGCTGGAATAATTGGCGGTTCATTCTGCTGTGGCGATCCCTGATAAATCAGAGACTAAGCTGAAGGATATGAGTGAGATAGGCAGATAAGTAGACCTCACATCCTATTGATTAATAAATATAAAATAACTTGCATCTAAATTTATGTAAAATGTTTGTTGCCAGTTTTATGAAAGTAGCCAAGCGGCATCACACCCTGTAATACTGCCTTAACACTCTGACGCAAACTTATAGCATTAGTAGTTTTGCGACTGTTATTTTAAAATACAACGGTTTCCATTCATGTTCAAACACTCTGCAAATAATTCTGCAGGCCTGTCTGTCTTTATAAATAATGTCTTACATTTCACACTGAATTCTGTCCAAAATATTTAGATTTTTTATCTTTAGCTAAAATAAATTCTTATTGTATCTGACTGTAAACTATTTTTAATCAGGCTCGCTGCCTTATTCTCTTCAAAGAGCAGCTCTCATACAGAGCCCATTATTTCAGTGTTTTGTCCAGGATATTGTGGATTCCTTCTGTTTTGTTCTCGGCTGATCATATTGGAAAAAGGAAAATGACAGGGGAAACTTTGAATCTGATCATTGAGTTGTTTTTCCCTGTCATTTTCCTTTTCTTCTTCTTATTTAATTAAACTTTCACATCACTTTTCAAGTCAAGGGAAAAAGTGTTGCTCTTATCTGAAAGAGCTTCATATGTTTTAAATAATGAATTGTATTTTTTTCTTTTAAAGGATTGCACATTTAAAAGTTTGAAACAGTACACATACAAGGAAAATCTATTTAAAAATACACAATTTAGGTGAAAATATACATATGAAACAGATTAACAAAGCAAAAAACAAAGGATAGGACAAGGATAAAATAAATAAAGTTAAATGACAGTCAATTGTTTAGTTTTCATTCAAAGATAAAAGCTAAATTAAATCTATATGTAGTGAATAGTGATTTCTGATGAAGTGTAGCATTATAAGAGTGTGTGTTAGGGTCATGAAATTCACCAATTAAAAAAAAACAACAACAACCAAAAAGAGACTTGTAAAACATGGTAGAGTGGATTTATGCTTAGTTTGGTGACATAGATACAAAAAAGAAACAAAAAAATATATATTTTGTATCTTGTACAGTATGTGCTGATGGCGTGGGTTTTCTGCTGCATGTCTGCTGGATGTCGTAACACATTTTTTATGTCTTTGTGATTATTAATAAAGTTGAATGTTTAAGAGTCTAGATTATATGATGACCTCAGTGTCATCCCTCTTCCAAGTAAAACTGGAGTAATCTGTGTGTGATTGCTTTTCTGTTTCCTCAAGATCTACCCAGCAGGTCAGAGGTCATAGAGACCTCTCGAGTGGACCTGGACTCTTGAAGAATTAGAAACGACTGTTTCCTGAGTTATTTGCTATTTTAAGTTAAATCTTTTAAAGTTAATTCCTTTCTATGTAAGCTGCCTTATTCTTAATATATTTATGCTTATATTGTTAGTAAGAACAAAATATATTTCAATATTATACATATATAAAGACATTTTATTGGAATATATTTTGTTCTTGCATGAATACTGATCTAAACTCTCAAGGGCCGGCTGAAAAGGGTGTTAACGTTACTAATTTGCTAATGTTGTTGAGTGATGAAGGTATGAAAAGTCTCGTTAGCAGCTTGTTGTTCCATGATTACTGATCTGAACTCCTAATGGCTGGAGTGGGTGTTAATGTCTAATTTGCTTCTGTTTTGCTGTGGATATATGAATGGTCTCGTCAGAAAGTTATTGTTCTAAACCATAATGTTGGTGTTAATAGTCAAATGCAAGCTTTTCCAAATCACTGCCAGAAGTTTTGTTGACCTGTTGGCCTCGGCTAATACAATTACTCCTGTGTGTTCCATTGTAGGTATGGGTCGGTATAAGATTCTGACGGTATGATAACCTTGGATAAAAAAATATCAAAGTTTCTCAATATTCTGGTCACTGCTCTAAAATATGTTTTATTTAAATATCTGGGTAAAAACAACACCTTTTCTCTTTGAGCACAATATATTTTATTTAAGAAACATTTTGGGACAGTAAACATGTCAGGCTAAATAATGAAAATGAATCATTGACTTCTGCTGTCTTCATTTGTTTCAAAAACAAAGATTTCTTTACGATTTAAAACAGCATCTTTGAAGATCTTTTACAAACAAAAACATAAAAAAACATTACTTGTACCTAAGGATCAGTAAAACAGAAAGTTTTGCGGTTTTAAAACTATGACTTTTCCGAGCCATGGTAAACCTTAAAAAGGGTTATTGTCCAATGCCTATGTCATTGTTCTGCATTTGAAAAGTGTTTCAAATCAAAATACCTCAACATAAGTGTATCAAAATTGACTACAAAATACAGCAGCAACAACACGAATCAACATAAAATATGCTTAAAAATACTACTAAATACTTTTACAAGAGAGCATGAAATGTATTGGCAAAGCTTCCATCAATAGGCCCACAACACAACAACAGCAGCAACAAAACAAATGAAGATGGCTAAAGTCAACTTATTTTCCCAGTACATCATTATTTCTCTGTAAAACTATGGTTTATAAAGCTGCTGATCTTCCCCTCCCCCACAGTAATGTGTCTTGAGTCTTCACTGCTCCCCACTGCTCATTTGCATCTTTATACCAGCATTAATGGAGGCCAATTGAGTCTTATCCAATCACATTCCAGATCCAGTAGCTCGGCGGGGTTGTATCTATATATCCAGGGTTCCTAACAGAATCTTCATTGGCTTATTTTGCTGAGTAAAGAAAACAACTTTGGAGGACAAACTACATTTGTAGATTCCCACACGGGGGTTATTAACCAACAACAACATACAAAGAAAAGCCTACTGAGGCCATTTCTCATCCTACTTCTTCACTGAAGACTGAAAAGGTAAGCTGCACATTCTGAATTTACACTCAAATAACATCTGAATGCAACATTATAAAATATATAAAGTCTAAACGTGTGTGTGTGCATTAAGACAAATAATGATGGGTCTGACAAATACAATGCACGCTATGTTGCCAAAGGGTACAGCCAGGAAAAGGGTGACAATGAGGAGACTTTTCCTCCAACTGCTGACATGACTAGTGTAAGAGTGTTAATGCTAATATCTGTACAAGAAAATCTGATTGTTCACCAGATGGATATTAAAGCAGCATATTTACATGCACCAATAGAGTGTGACATTTATATAGAACAGAGGGTTATGAGGTGAAGTCTGAAAGAAAAGAGAAACTGGTGTGTGAATTAAACAAATCACTTTACAGACTCAAGCACTCAGGCAGGAACTGGAACAAAATGTTGATTACGTGTGTGAAGAATTGTGTGTATGGCTTTTGTGTTTTTATAGAATAGGAGTTGATAAACATATGGGTGTGGACAGATGGGTAGCATTTTGATTGTATGCTGTGGGCCGCTCTAGCCCAAAATGCCAGGGACGTTTTTTTTGTCCCAGTCCAGCCCTGGAACCATTGAACCATATAGTGGCTGTTTTTTACCCCTTCAGTATATCTTCATTTGCATTCAGTCGAAGAAACTCAAACAGGTTTGGAACAAGTAGAGGATGAGTAAATGACAGAATTCTATTTTTTATGTGAACTATCCCTTTAATGCTTCTGTAAGTAAAGGTAAAGTTAAATATTATTACTGAAGATATTGCTAAAGAATGGCAGGAAGCGTGAAATACAGATAAGAGAAAACAATTCATATGAAACTAATTACGAAGTTGTACAAAAAGGAATGAAGAGGTCATAATTAGGAGGATGAGATTTAGACTCAGATGTTAAAAGGAAGTAATGTGTTTTAGACATGCAAGTCATAATGAAGTGGATTAAAAATGTTTTTCAAAATTGTCTTAAAAGTTACATTAAAGGTTTGATTAACTTCAAATACTGAATATCTGTGTGTGAGAGACAGAGAGAGAGAGAGGGGGAGAGAGAGACCAGATATGGTGTATAGTGGAAAACGAGGGAGAAATGTATCAATAAGTCATGACTGCAACAGTAAGTGGCAATAAAAAGCGAAACAAAGCCTTTTAATTTAGCGTGATGTGTGACGTCATAAGGCTGCGCCGCCCCCGCGCTGTGATTCGGCTGGAAAAAGGTTTGTTTTAAAGCGTTTACATGAAATAAACCGATTGATTAAAGTTTCGTTTTTTTCATCCGATTCTAAATCATGTACATGTAGTTAAAAAATATTGTTTTAACCCTTTAAACAACATAGTACAATTTTACTCACAGTGAAGGCTATTGCTGGAATAAAGTACCAGAAATGTGTGTAAGAAGTGTTTTAAAGAGCCCATATTATGGATTTTTGAAAATGACCTTCCATGCAGTGTGTTACACAGCTCTAAGTAAAGTGAAATGTCCAGCTAAGGCTTAAATCTGAAAGTGCAAAGTGTTTAAAACGATTAATTCATATATAAAAGAGTCGACTCATTGTTGTTTAAATGAATCGTTATTAGAACGAGTCTTTAGCCGTTTCGGCTTGACGTCAACGCGAAACATAATAGTTGCGCGCGCAGACCCGGGAATTTTGAACTGCCCGGCCCTGCCCACACACAGGAAGGAAAAGTGGAAGACAACAAGCACTGTATTGCAGTAAGTGTTGTAGCATAACCAGCGGGACAGCAGTGACGTGTGATCTGAGTAATATATAAGTAAATCTTTATACTGTTTGATGGCAGTATAAAGATTTAGAGAGAAGTTATTGACAGCTTCGGTTGTATTGGATTTCGCGGTTTGCTCTTTGTAGACGATCCCTAATGACCGGTCTCTCTGCCGCCTGCACAGAGTTTAATATAATGCGTCCAGCGCGAAGGCAAAGCTAATTTTTAGGAAAATAAGGTTGTAGGTGATTGTATACATTGCGACGGTTGAAAAGAGGTGCTATTTGTGTAGGAACAATGTTTCGGTCATGAGTTATTGATCCGGAAAACACGACTGCTGCTAACTTTACTAAACTTATCGGCATTCCGGGTAAATCATGTCCCGCAGACGCTGTGCTCTGAAGTGCGAGGGAAAAGCTGTGTTATTTTCCCTACCTGGAAATCTCTTTTCCCTACCTGGAGTGGTTGAGGTTTTTTTCGTAAAATATCTGAGAATTACATCCCCAACACGGTGCTGTGTTCACGTCATCTCTCTGAAGAGAGCTACACCAGCTTACGACGCGGGATTTGTTGCACGGTTGTTGTTAAAGGATGGATCAACACCCAGTTTATTTGGACCAGCGTGTTCTTCCAGTCTTGTTGACTGTAACAAGGTAAATATGGATGTAGTTGTCTGTATTGTGTTTGCTCCGTGCTGGACCGTGCAGCATGTAGCGGTAGCCGTTTAGCTTACTGCCGAATGAAACTATTTGTTGGCTTACAATAGTCCATGAAGTGTTAATTATTACTGAATGTTTGTTGTTATGATGAAGAATTTAGCAATACGCTGTTGTACAAAAGCAGTGATTTGTTTTCAATATGTTCTGGCATTGGGCTTCTGACACGTAAAGGACATGACGTGGTGACGTGACGTGGTAGCGTCACGGAAAGGAGGTGCTTGGGGAAAAAGACTCGCTCAGACGATTCATATGGGAGTCGGTGGGAAAATGAGGTAAAAATAAATAGATATTATAAGACATCGAAAGTGTTTTTTAACCTTGCATACATATCATCCTGTTGTTTGGGACTTCAAAAAGTGAAATTTAACCGTTCTCAACCCACCATATGGGCTCTTTAATGAAGGTTTCATTTATTAAACAGCATAATGTCATTCCATTCTAAGTAAACATCACTATATATAATTCATGGAGAACTAGTTTTGATCAGCTCATTTGTGGCAGTTGTTTCTTGCTCGGACTTACCTGATTTCTGTTTGTTAATTACTCTCATATAAAGAAACTGTCAAAGCAAGTGTTGAAGAGAAGTTATTTTGTTTCTGTTCATTGTTTTATTTATTTTAAACAGAACATTTTTATTGTTTTGTTCATTTTAAACAGGATAAAGTGTCCAAACGCAGAGAAAAACTCCTGCTGAAGCGACTGATCTCCACACTGTTATAAAGATGGCGTTTATTAAAGCGGAGAGTGAAGATGTGAAGATTGAAGAAACATTCAGAGTCAAACAGGAAGATCTGCAGGAACAAACAGGTTAATTTTCATTCTCAAAGACCAACTCAGTCATTTGATCCTCATTCTGATATATTTTAATAATACTAATTTTAAAGAATACTAAATTAAATCCATCCTGCAGCCCTGAGTGTGCTGCCTAGTTCTCCTAAACGCACATCAGCACTCATTGAAAGACAGAAATGAGTTTCTTTCGTTACTTGTACCCATGTCTGTTGTCATTCTTTTGTCATTCTTCATACTAAAGTTAACTTTTTTCTTTTTAAGACCTGATGGTGCTGAAAGAAGAGACTCATCAATGGAATGAAATGGAAGAGAAACACCAGGACATAATGACTGATGAAAAACCCACACTGACTAAAAAGACTTCATCACGTGGAAGACCTCGGAAATCCAAGTCTACATGTAATTTCAGCAGTAAACAGTGTAAAAAGAGTTTCAGTCAAAAGCCAAACCTTGATGTTCACACTGGGGAGAAACGTAACACCTGCGAACAGTGTGGAAAAAGCTTCTATAAAAAAGGAAACTTAAATGTGCACATGAGAATTCACACAGGAGAGAGCCGGTACACATGCAAACAGTATGGAAAAAGCTTCTATTATGCAGCAAACCTAACAGTCCACATGAGACTTCACACTGGGGAGAGGCCGTACACATGCCAACAGTGTGGAAAAAGCTTCTATAAAACAGCAAACTTGGCAGCGCACATGAGAATTCACACTGGGGAGAGGCCTTACTCTTGCCCTCAGTGTGGAAAGAGTTTTAATCAAAATGGCCACCTTGAAGTCCACATGAGAACTCACACTGGAGAGAGAATTTTTACTTGCACACAGTGTGGGAAAAGTTTTTCTCAAAAACAAAACCTTGACACCCACATGAGGATTCACACTGGAGAGAAACCTTACACATGCACAGAGTGTGGTAAAAGTTTTATACAGAAGAGCACACTCAAACACCACATGATAAGTCACACCGGAGAGAAGCCGTTTGCATGTGCTCAGTGTGGAAAGAGCTTCACAACCAAAGCTAGCCTTATGAACCACACGAATGGTCACACTGGAACCATAGTGTTCACATGTGCTCACTGTGGAAAGAACTTCACAACTAAAGCTAGCCTCATGAACCACATGAATGGTCA
The DNA here is from genome assembly GCA_903798035.1 of Danio albolineatus. NCBI lineage: Eukaryota > Metazoa > Chordata > Actinopteri > Cypriniformes > Danionidae > Danio > Danio albolineatus. The sequence goes on from CAIGQQ010014831.1 coordinate 7,687, forward strand.
CACTGGAACCATAGTGTTCACGTGTGAACAGTGTGGAAAGAGTTTCACACGCAAAGACTACATTAAGCAACACATGAAGACTCACTCAGTAGAGGAACGTTTTAGATGCAGTGAGTGTGGAAAGGACTTTAAACATAAAAAAAGCCTCAGCCGTCACATGAAGCTTCACAATGGAGAGCAGAGTCTTAAAAATTGAGTCCTTGTCCACACAAACACTATTGTGAAAACACTATTGTGGAATATTCAAAATGGCAGCTTGTTCATGTAGTTTGGCTGTTCATTGACTTGAAGTTTATTTATAAACTACTTTCGAGAGGATCACATGCTTATGATTGTCCATGGCTGGTCCCGCATTAGCTAACACATGATTCATTAATCAGACGATTCGTGACTCACTATAAATAATCAGAGTTTCTTATCTCAGTTATCTCCGTCTTGAAGAATCCCCTTCCCACCCCTACTCCCCCTCCTTTCTGGATTGGGTGACATAGCGGCCCAGTGGTTAGCAATGTTGCCTCACAACAAGAATGTCACAGGTCTGTGTGGAGTTTGCTCATTCTCCCCGTGCTTGCGTGGGTTTCCCCTGGGTTCCTCCCACATCCAAAAACACGCGACCCAAGTAAACTGAACATTTTAAATCGGCACCATAGTCGAGCTCTTAGTAAGCCATATATCTCCCTTTAGCCATCCCTGTATCTGTCATTAGAACAGAGACAAGTCGGGGAAGTTCATCAAGATCTACCTGAGCTCAAACTCGCCTCTCGCCCTGCTTACAGGAGGGAGCCCAGAGCTTGAGGATCTTATGAGCTTAGGACTGTCTCCCGGGACAGATGAACTCTTGAATACATATCAAGTTAGTGAAAATGAGACCATTTGAACACCTGAAGATTTAAACTCAATAACTGAAGAGGGGTGAAGATATTGACAACTGTTTTATAGTGTAGATCAGGGTCACAGCCGAGTACCAGGTTGTGAGGATTGCTGCCGGGCTGCAAGAACACAAAATAACTCTATATGTGTTTCAACTTTATTATGTAACAATATTTGAATACCATATTTGTGCACATTGCACACTTGCAAATTGTTTAATTTACCAATCAAATGGACGGCACCAAAAACAGAATTAGTAAGATTAGGGAGGAGAAAATGTTTGTGCAGATGCAGGGAACACTGTCCTACACCCTAAGATTGTGTTTTTGATCATTCACATTGTTTGATTGTCACTTGCGTGAATACACACCGATTTGCCTCTGTTTTTGTCTGCAATTTCACAAAACTTGTTGGCATATGAGAAAAGAAACAAGTTTTCTTTATGAAGACAATTAAACTCTCTGTAGATGACTGGTTGCCTTTAAAGATACGTTCATGTGAAAACTCCCACATTACTACAAATAAATCAGTGTATTGAAAACTGTGTCGCTATTGTGAATGAGAACATGAGTGATTTTGTTAGCTTACATGCTAATTCCAGTACTCAACAGACTACTGAAGCACTTCAGCTATCTGTTCATTCAAATCATTATTTATATGCATTACATATTGTACTGCTCATGTGCAGTGATAGATTATATTGAGTGCTGTCTGCAAGTGCTGTGTGTGTAGGTTATAGTTTTAGGTTTATATTGTTAAGGTAAATAATTTAAGAGTAATAAGTTATTTAAAAAATAACATTCTGATTGTTCTTTATATAAAAGAGTTTTGTTGCAAAACGAGATATATCCATTTTGATAAATGTTGGTTACTTGACATTATTATTATTTAAGACATCAACAGTCAAGTTCATTCACAGTTTTTGTACATTAAAACTATTACTTGAGCTCAATGAAGGCTCAATATATATTTCTTTATAAATAATCGTATAAATAGTTTATAAATAAGTCAAAAAGCATGCCAAAATGCAACATTTTTATCTTAACATTGTCAAACCTCTTAAATTGGAAAAAAAACAATACATAATAAATATATGGATCATTATAAACAAAGATCGATTAATAGTAATAAGATTCTGAGTTAGTTTCAGCCAGAACATACACAATATAACAACTTTTTTTTGCAAAACGCTATATATCTACTATATTCTACTACTGTAACACGGTTAAGAAAAGTCATCAGTGGGAAAATTAACAATAATTTATCAATTAATCCTAAGTATTCATAATATTCAAAAACATAATGCCAAAATAAACAATGTGACTTTGGCGTGTGCCAGTAATCCAGGACAGTCCCTGAATGGATAAAATCGGATAACAACGTAGTGTGCTTATGCTTCACATAGAGACGGTGGACATTAAACAAAAAAAGCACTGTTGCGCTGCCTGGCTTGGGCTACCTGCAGCTGAGCTGTCAAAGCAAACAAACTGCAGAATGTTTATCATTTCAACCATCCTTAAACAGCTTCGGACTTGTGATTAGTTATAATATAGATAAGTAAGATAGATAAATGACTTGTAGCTTGTTATAGAAAGAGTGAAGGCTCCTTCCACACCGCTGCTGCTAACGTAGCCTGTGACCTGAGTTAAACATATTAATGATATTAATGAATCAGTAATGATGACCTGAGGTAAACATATTAATGATATTAATGAATCAGTAATGATGATCTGAGGTAAACATATTAATGATATTAATAAATCACTGATGATGACCTGAGGTAAACATATTAATGATATTAATGAATCAGTAATGATGACCTGAGATAAACATATTAATGATATTAATGAATCAGTGATGATGACCTGAGGTAAACATATTAATAATATTAATAAATCACTGATGATGACCTGAGGTGAACATTAATGATAAGCATTAATAAATCAGAGATGATGACCTGAGGTAAACATATTAATGTTTTGTATTAATAAATTGGTGATGATGAAGTAAATATTAATAAGTATAAAAGACAATCAGCGATGTTGACCTGAGTTCAACATAATTAAAAGAATAAATAATCAAATTAAATAGCTTCAACTAGGATTTTGCAGCGAATCACACAGTACGTTAGCGTCTCAAATAACGTAACTGGCTTTTGTTTAAACCAGCGCTGTTATGTCCACAGTTTAGTCGTTTGTTTTTAAATAAAATTGACATAATATCTGCTAAAAGTACAACTATTAGAAAACCAATTACGGTTGCTATAAGTTAGAAAAAGCCAATTTTAGTCACTTAAAAAAAAAAAAAATTGTTAGCTTGTTTTAATTTGAGCCATAAAGTAAATTACAGCACCAGTAGAGCAGCACACCAATCTACGACTTGTAACGTTAGGGACGGCTAATTAGGCTAATTAGGCTAATTACTTAATGCAAACTAAAGTTAAATGTTCGCTTCGCTGGAAAAAAGGGCAAATCCCTAAATACACTTGCATTTTATGATCAAAACTACTTCTGTAATTTACAAGAAGAAAAAAAAGTGATCTCACCTTTTTATGTGTCCTTTTCACCGGTACAAAATGGCAAGTGAGTGTTTTTCTTTCTTTTTCTTTGGTCTCAGGACAACTAGCACTTGGCAAAATCAGGACGTGTGCAGTCATGCTGAGGTGTGATTGCCATTTTTCCACATGCCCCAGTCTAATCTGCAAAAGACAAAAACAAGACTAACAGAGCTCTACTTCCTGGCTGATCTCCAGCAATAAGCAAAGTGTTTTCCAATGTTCTTCAGATAAATCTCCACTGTTCCCTTGTGAGTCTTCTTCTTCTGCTCCACCGCAATCTGCAAAAGATGAAGGCTGCACCAACAGAGCCCTACCTGCTGGCTGAACTCCTGCAATGCACAAACTGTTCTCCACTGATAAATCTAGATAAATCTCCACCGATGCTCTTGTGAGTTTCCTTCTCCTGCCTGTTGAAGAAACACCTGCCTCAGACAAGTAATCTAGTAAACTATCAGGTCTCAAACTACAGGAGTCTTAGCCCAATTTATTTTCACCTCCTGAAAATAGGAGATAAAATTTTGTCAAGGACCTAAATCGGTTCTGATTCTCAGCGCAGATAATCTGGTGATGTGAGCCGTTTGAAGATAGAATATCGCATCTTGCTATCTTGATCACAATAATAATAATAATAATTCCTTACATTTATATAGCGCTTTTCTGGGCACTTATAGTGCTTTACACAATGAGGGGGAGATCTCCTCATCCACCACCAGTGTGCAGCATCCACCTGGATGACGCGACGGCAGCCATTTGTGCCAGACCACACCCCAGCTGATTGGTGGAGAGGAGACAGAGTGATGAAGCCAATTATGATATGGGGATGTTTCGGAGGCCATGATGGACAGAGGCCAGTGGGCAGATTTGGCCAGGATGCCGGGGTTAAACCCCTACTCTTTTTCCAAGAACATCCTGGGTTTTGTAATGACCACAGAGAGTCAGCACCTCGGTTTAACGTCTCATCCGAAAGACTGTGCTCACTGAGCAGTATAGACTCCCCATCACTATACTGGAGCATTAGGTTGAGCGCCCCCGTTGGCCTCACTAACACTACTTCCGACAGCAACCTAGCTTTCCCATCCAGGTACTGACCGGGCACAGCCCTGCTTAGCTTCAGTGGGCGACCATGTGAGAGTTGCAGAGAGCTAGAGCCTCCGATCGTACCAAACATGTTTGATATGCAGGATTTTAAATCGTTCCAACCTATTCAAGCCATGAGCTGAAGAGAATCATGTTGCTTTCAATAAATAAATAAATAAATGTATAATTTTTGAACAAGCTTGAATTATCCTTTATTATTAGCCAGATTCAACATCATTCTTATACCGGTGTGCAGATATTTATGACCCATATGTAGCAGGAAGTAAAACGTTGCCAGTTATCTCCATAACCTAAAATGATTAAACGTGTTTGTTTTCTGTGATGGGGACAGAATTAGTTCAATAGCCTATAAAATCATTAAGCCTACGTTTATATAGCCTAGTCCTGTACACTGAGAAAGAGTAGGCTAAATCTATAAGACAATATTTGTATCTATGAGAATATTCTGACAGAGATCGATAACTGAAGACCAGGGGTGTTGCATTGACTCAATTATTTTATTTTTCTACACTACTGGGCTTATTAAATGTGCAACAGGTACAATTTGGCTTTTGAAGAGGGTTATAGCAATCTAAAAGCCGAGCTATTGCCAGTAAAACACAGCACAGCCATCACAGCAAGAGGGAGAGATTTTCATTATTGTTAGAAATATTATTAATATTGTTGGACATTGGTTTAGACATATTGCTCAAATCCAAAATGCCTATTATTATTAGCTATATATTATACGCAGTTATGAAACCAATGTTTGTGTGTGAGAGAGAATTTAACAGACACTTGCGGCTCACCTTGTGTGTTTTTATTTACTTTTATAGGCTAACTGCATGACAGCTATGCAAACTGAGACAAAATGTAGCCTATTTTGAGTGCAGGCTATTAGTGTTTCCTATAGTGGCAGTTGGTCAATTATTACTAAAATAATAATAAGCAAGTTATTTTGTTAGTGGCTGTGACGACGGCCTTCAAGCATCACTAAAGCAAAGAGCTAGGGAGAATCGTGTCATTTTTAATACATAAATAAATACAGGTTCATTTATAATAAGCTTAAATGATTATTTTTCATTAGCCACTACCGTTGTTCTGTGTGTGTGAATATTTATGACCCAGATGTAGCTGGTAGCTAGGCTTACTACATTGCCAGTTATCTCCAAAAAACAAAATGCTTGAACATTAAAATGTGCTTTCAGAAATGACAAATCTATCTTTACTGTGAGGGCTTTGTTTAGGACAGGGGATAGAATAGTGTGTACAGTATAAACAATCATTAGGCCTGTGTCTTGTCCCGTAAACCTAGAAAGAGTAGTTCTATATGCTGTAACAGGTGTTTTTATCAGAGAGAGAACTGTAGACCACATTTTACGTTGCATTCTGTGAATTATTACATTTTTCCATACTATATAGGCAGTGTAACAGGTAACAATTGTGTTAATAATTTTAGAAAGCACAGTCCATCACGGCATAATATAGAGATTATAAGCCTATTATTATTATTATTAGACATTTGTCTGGGCATATTTTGTTTGGTCACCATTTATTTAACTTTATAACTGTCCCTAACAGCTACACAAACAGGAACCTAATGTATTTTAGTGCATGAGAGTGTTTTGCCAGTAGTGTCAGTCAGTCTAATATTAGTATAATAATAAATGTTATGTTAAAAATAAATGAAGTGATGTGCTCCATCAGTCACGATAATCTTAATAATATATTTTCAAGAGTTCACACTTAGTTGATGATTGATTATAAAGCGTATTTGGCATGCTGTCCCGGGAGAGACCCCTGAGCTCAGAATATCCTTGAGCCCGGGGCTCCCTCCCGTTTAAAGGGTGAGAGGAGAGTTTGAGCTCAGGTAAGTCTCGAGAACTCCCCCCGCTTGTGAACGAGCTGAGATATGTCTGACTAGAGTTGCCTTAAGATGCTATTTAAAGTAGTCAATTTACTTATGTAGTATGTTTTTTGGATGGTGGGAGGAAAGCCGGGAAAAACCCACGCGAACACGGGGAGAACATGCAAACTCCACACAGAAACGCTGACTGGCTCGGGGAGAGGCCGAACCAGCTGCGTTCTTGCTGTGAGGCAACAGTGCTAATCACTGGGCCACTGTGCTGCCCTATCAGACAAGGGGAGGAGTTGGGGTGGAAGGGGGGATTCTTCAAGAGGAAGATGACCTGAGTAGAAAGCTCTGGTGATTTATAGTGTGTCAGGATTTGTCTGATTGGTGCAATATGAGGAGCTGATGTGGTACCAGCTGTGTTCAATCATAAGCACGTGATCCTCTCGAAATTAGTTTATAAATAAACCCCACGTAGTGCTGTGCTGCAGATTTCATATCTTGTAGTGTGCGCACGTTGAAGATTTGAGGTAGGCTAATAAATTAGCTGATGATTCTCCTCATGTGTGTGCTGCAACCAGATTTCAGTATCGGTTAGGATTTTAAAACTCATGTAGTTTGAGCCGGCTCAAGCCCTATCTGAAGAAAATACCTGACCATCACTTACTGTCACAGTAAAGCTGCGGTCACGCTGGACTTTTCTCCCCGTAGACTTCCATTCATACGCACACAAATGCGTCAGCCCAGAAATGCAAGCTTGAGTGACAAATCTCACATTTCGCTGCATTGGAAAGTTTAAGCTTGGTGAACTCTGACCTGCAAAATCACATCACGTGCCCGTGTAAAGCCAATCAAAGATCAAAACATGACCTCTCTGTACCTTTTAAAATATGGACCAATCACTCGCTTTATTCAATGTCTAATCATCTTGTTTACTTCCAGCTCTTTTCACAGCACCATACAACAGAATTTCGCATGCTCGAGTGTGACCTCAGTACCAGGTTCTCCACCCACTAAAGCATCACGAGCACATGAGTCTAATTAGACACACACCTGACAATCATCACCATCATCATCACAGCACTTTAAAGACTCACTCACATTCACTCAGTGTTCGGCCTCTTCAGTAGTAAAGAAAGGACTGAACTTCCTATACACCATCAGTGTTGATTCTTAAATATCCGTGTACTTACGTCCCCTGTGTCTTCCATGTGTCTCCTAGTGTGGTGTCTCCTGGTTCCTCATCTGGTCTTTGTCCTGTTTGCTATCTGTGGTATCTGTCTCCAGTCTCCAAGCCTGCACAGTCAAATATCCAGTTTATGTTTATGGACTTATAATCTGCATCAATATACTCAGATCCGCGCTAGAGAAGTGCGTCTGCAGACCAGTCCTGTTGGCATTTCAGTTACTGCAAACTCAGGAATTTCCCCATGCTGCATCACTGGTAACATAATGATCACAAACATGTTAACCTGTGTTCGTATTTGTGTAAAATAATGTGTGTTTTCGATAAATAGCCTAAAGCTGTTTGTTTTGTAAATAGCCTAGCGGTGTGGCTTTCAGTGTAGTTTGCTACCTCAAACGGTGCAGGCCGCAGAACATAGACTCAAGCTAATTTGCCATGTTTGAAGCTTGGAGAAACACAAAAATCAGTGTCTCTTGTGTGCACAGGCGGAGCACCCGCGAACCTTACCCGAGTCTGCCTGAAAACAGTGGTCGGGTACACAGTTTACGCAAACTCTACGGTTTACTTCCTCTCAATTCCACTAAATAATGGAAATGCTGCACGTATTAACCGATAAATCACGTATGAATTGGTCAAACAGTGTATTTATAATCATTGGCTTTTCTGACACACACACTGTAAATGATGCGCTGTAAGCAGATCTAATCTCTTATTTAAATATGTAATTGTGAATCATATATTTAAAATACAAGTTAATGTTTAGATTTCAAGGGGAAGAGCGGGGATAGTTGGAACGCTTCCAATCTTTAAACAAGGAACTAGTTACAAATCAGTTGATTTACTTCACACATGCATCAGTTGATTCACAGACACAGCAGATATGAGATGGGAAAAACTACACTTCAGCTAAAAAAGTCATATTTTATACTTGGATT
>CAIGQQ010014844.1:0-13619 GCA_903798035.1 Danio albolineatus
AAGTCACCACTGATCAGAGACTCCCAGCTGAAGCCACTCACCACTGATTACACTCTATTTAATCCACTCAGTAACACTCACTGTTGCTGAGTATTGTTCATCTGTTTAGTGACCTTACAACGCGGTTATTTTGTTCCTGTTTTTGACCATAGCCTTGCTTTCTGTTATCCTTGGCTGCTGCCAGCCTTATTGACCTTCCGCCTGTTTTTGACCACGATTCTGATTACCTGTATGATTCTGTTTGCTCCTGATGACTGCTGCTATACTGACTTCACATTAAAATCTGCACTTGGATCCTCGCCTCCGTTGTCATCGTCACCCACCGTAACCGTGTCGTCGCAGGCAAGTAGTTTGCCCATAAGTATGTTCTCATCGAGCACTTCGACCTCTAGAGGCCGTCCACTTCAAGCAATGCCTTCTGCAGCTTTGCGAATGTAGCTACACTTAAGGCCGAAATACTGTGGGTATTTCAAACCATAAGCCGCCACCACTCTTACACCTCAAATGAGGACATCCACCCAGTTTTTCAAGCAATGTTCCCTGACTCGGAGTTGAGGTAAAGTCTTAAATTTTTTTTTAAAAAATTAAAAACTAATTAAAAGGTTAAAAAGTTATTAAATTTGCTGTTAAAAATGTGCAGTTACCCTGTTCCATAAAGTCGCTGCTAGTGTAAATGAGGCAGAAGTTCTATAGAAATAATAGTGACTTGATTACAACATTACAACCCTGCTGAAAAAAAAACGTTTCAACCAGTGTATGCTAGTTTTCTGGTCATCCAACCTGGTTTTAAAGGGGTTATGGCCATTTCCAGACTGGTTTCAGTAATTTCCAGCCTGGTCTTGGCTGGTCAAGCTGGTTTTAGCTGGTCATTTTCCAGCCTGACCAGCTAAGACCAGTCTGGAAATGGCCAAAACCCCTCTAAAACCAGGCTGGTTGACCAGCTAAATCCAGCCAACCGGCCAGCCTGTTTTCAGCAGGGAAATCAAAACAGGCAAAGAATATAGTCCACCTTCATTGTTTAAATCATTGGTGGAGTTTATGTCTGTAAATCTAGGTAGTGATGATCTGCTAGAACTAGCAAAGTATATCTAGGCTACTCTATCCGGTGTTGCCATTCCTCAAATGCTAACTTCAAACTTAGCACTTCTTGATTAGCATGTAGTCCAGTGGATGTCTCGCTAATAATAATGATAGGCAAGGGAGCCCTCTGTTGGTGAGAAGGGGGGTTGTATTGTATACCAATTGTATAGCCACACTACAACCTCCCCTTGGCAACAACCCAATGTATCCTACTTTTTTTTTAACTTTTTGGATTGCAAAATGAACCACCTTAATTATCTCCTAGCAGAACCACAATATGTTCAACATTTGGGTGCCATTTATATTAAGTGGTCTTAACTATTATGTACTTACATCTGAATACAATGTACTTAATGTGTTCATAATGTATTGCAGAACACTTCTAGTGCTCTTGAGGTGGGATATGGGTAGGGTTAGGGTCAGGTTTAGTGGAATGGATAGGTTGAAGTGTGAGTTGATGTGTAAGGGATGGTCAACAGTGTATTTATAAATGTAATTACAGACATTAGTCAAAGGTGGAATTGCATTTATAAGTACAATGTAAAAACAGGCATTAACACAACAAGAACATTGTAACGAATGGTTCACTTCAGTGTAAGTACATATTAGTTAAGACCACTTAATATAAAGTGGGACCAGCTGTTGTATTCGGTTCTGGATTGCTCTGTCCTGATATTCACAGTACTAGGACTAGAGAGACCAATCCATTTCACACAGGTGGATTCAGGAAACAGCAAAGGCAAACAGAAAATCCTTTTCCTCTTCAATTGTTTGCTGAATCTATTTACATAGTAACCCGCTCATAAATATCGAGCCCATTTCAGAAGCATATCTGCTTGTCACAGTGCTATTGTGTCTACCGGCCACTTGAGAATGGCTGCGAGCCACACTGTCTGAAAGCAGAGTAGTTTCAGGTCTTCTGTCTCGTATCGCCTCAATGCACCGAACAATTATGCTTATGCTTTCAGAAACCAGTTTGGTTGCGTTCTATAAATACACAAGGTTTAATTGGGCTTTCCAAATGATGTGTCCACTCGATGTTTGACCTGTAGCACCTATCACAAATGTGTAAAAGTAAAGTAAATACCTACTCGTTCCCTATCTGCATTGCAATGTTCCCATCTCAGCTTTCAGGATCGGGGTTCAATGGGCAAATGATTTGGCAATAGAATGGACCAATCATTCAATAACTTGACGCTTTTGTTGATTCTTGTGGAAGAAGTACACGTGTAGGAGATACCAGTTTCGGTGAACAATCATATCACTTGGAACAATGTGTGATTATGCCATTAGTTTCAGGACTTTAGCTGCTGCCAGTGAATAGAATGAGAGGTCACCGTTCACCATGTATTGTCTGGAACAATGCTGGGCAGTTGCATTGGTTTCATTGACAATGATGACACCATCGTCTAGAAAGATGTATCCAATTATCCATAATAATTACCTATTGTCTGCAAAAGTGTTTGGAACTCCAACAGTAGCTTTGTTTCCATCCAAAGATGCAAATTAGATTCAAGCGCAGGACTGGAATATTGCATAAACCAGTGGTCCTCAAACGTTTTTCACCAAGTACCACCTCAGAAACATTTTTTTTCCCCCAAGTACCACCATAATGACCAGTATTGGAATACAGTAGCACAGTAGGCGTAATTAAGCAGCTACAGCCCTGCGCAGTTCAAAAACGTAGCAGATTCTTATTATTCTGAACATTTATTATTATTATTATTATTATTTATTCGCCACATAACACATTCTAAATTGTTTGAAAAGAGAAATTAGATCTGCTTACTGCGCATTAAAGTAGACTTTGTGTGTGAGAAAAGCAAGTGATTAAACTACACCTGTCAACATTGGGATATAAAAATATGACATACACCCCCAACAACCGCTACAAATACAGGGAGGAAAATAGCTTCAAATGAAAGAATACATAACATTAGAAAATTGAAAATAAAATAAAAGGTTTAGCCAAATAAAATCACCGATCACGTCTGTTTTCGTACGCATCAAATGGTTAAATGGTCATTTTTAACTTTATTTATTCAGCGATTCCTCCGCGTACCACTAGAAGTAAGCCTGCGTACCACTACTGGTACATGTGTCACAGTTTGAGAACCACTGGCATAAACCATTTGTGAATAAAGCACCGTTTCCAACTAATGAGTCCAAGAGAACGAAATTGTCACTTCTGATAAACTGTTGCCAAATATCAAAAGAAAAAAATGGAATTATGGTGCTGTAGGAAAAGCCAATGAGGGCCTTTTTTATTATATAAGGAACTAATCGGAGGATGAAGCCGAAACTCAATGAATTCACAACGGCTTTTGGAGGCATGAGTCGCTCTTTGCAACCGCAGACGCTCAAGACTGGGAGGTAACAATATTGAACCACTTGATAGTGGACTTTGGCTGATGCATTTGAGAAAGACCAAAACAACATTTCAGATATTTACAATATAATCAGTTCACTGGTTTCACAAAGCCCTAGGCCAGGGGCCACCAAACTTGTTCCTGGAGGTCCGGTGTCCTGCAGATTTTAGCTCCAACCCTAATCAAACACACCTGAACAAGCTGATCAAGCTCTCACTAGGTATACTTGAAACATCCAGGCAGGTATTTTGAGACAAGTTGGAGCTAAACCCTGCAGGACACCGGACCTCCAGGATCGAGATTGGTGATCCCTGCCCTAGGCCAACGGTGCCCAAACTCAGCCCTAAGGGCTAGTGTCCAGCATTTTTTAGCGCCAACTTCCTTCAACACACTTGCTTGGAAGTTTTTAATATACCTAGAAAGAGCTTAGCTGGTTCAGGTGTGTCTAATTGGGGTTGGAACTAAACTCGGTGTCACGGTCACACAAGGAAGACAAAAGGAGGATAAAACCTTAAAGGTATTTATTCAGATGTAGTAATAATAAAGGTAAAGGGAGGCAGGTGAATGATGTTCCAGAGGGTACTCAGTACTTTGGTGAAACGCCAACATAAGAATAGGCATTTCCCTTAAACAGGTGTATCTGCATTCGCAGGAGGAGGAGAACATCCACGGAGGAGCACAGGAGAGTTCAGAAGAGAAGACGAGGAGGACCGTGCGTCTTTGAGTGAGGTGAGTATATATAGTAAGTGGTGGCTGCAGGTGCAGGGGCGGGTGGTAAGTAATCAGGTGAGGGTTCCCCGGTGTGGGTGATTGGAACTGCAGGAACGAGCCAAGGGTGTGACAGGACATCGGCTCTCCAGGATCAAATTTGGGCATCCCTGCCCTAGGCTATGTATGACTGCATTTTGTGTGATAAACAAGCGCTACGAGACCGTATGAAGCCCCAACAACTTTTGTTCCTTTTCAAGCTACACTGTTGATTGCTTACCTCTGTATGGACAGCTTTTCTGGCATTACCAGTTTGGTTTGGTCATGACCAGTTTGCTCTGTAGTAAAGCAGGGACCAGGGTTTGGATCCAGCGAAGGGCAGTTGGGTTCCAGTAACTAAAAACGAAATGAAACCAAACTGCAAAAAAGAAACAAAAAAGCAGTGTGAAATCATGGTCCGTTCACTGGTTTGTATATTAATGCCATCCCATTGTGCCTATTTTTGGTTATCACATGATCTCTTGAAACAAAACCTGCAAGCGATGATTTAAACAATGGATACTTGAAGCACAGTTTCTACATGTCGGAATGTTTGAGCCATGGCTACAGACTCCACACATCTTTCCTTGGCTGAGCAGCAACAAAGCTAACCCAGGTTATCGGTCTGTGTTGTGCTTAGAGACACGTAGTAAGGTAATGTCCAATGCATCATCCTCATTTTATGGTGAGTTTCATCTACACTCTGAATAATCATTCAAGTTCACTCATCTTTGTTGTAATTCTTATTGTATTCAATGTTTATTTTCAGTCTGTTCCCATTACTCTAGGTCAGCTGATGGACGACCGTTGTTTCCAACCCAGGCTCATTGGGAACATATGCCCAGGGCTACATATTTAAGAACTGCAATTATGTGCCCTAGGCTATGTATGGCTGCATTTTGTGTGTTAAACTCTACGAGATGGTATGAAGCCCCAACAACTTCTGTTCCTTTTGAAGCTTTACTTTTGATCGCTTACCTCTGTATGGACAGCTTTTCTGGCATGAACAGTTTACTCTGTCGCTGAGTGGACTGGACCAGGCTTCGAGTCTGGTGGAGTAAAGTTCCAGAAACTTTCTGTTCTAGTTTGCTTTTGAAAACAAAATCAGTTGCCTTTAGGGAAGGGGGTCTGGTGGTCAGTCGATAGCAAGTTGATACTCGCCTAACAAGCTCATGGATGCACTCAAGAAAATGTTGAGATTGGATGAAATGTAAACAATCTGGTGGATTTTATGAGAAATTGTACATTTGAGAAAATGTGCTCCAGTAACGTAACCATGGGAACGTATCTCTAATGAGCCTGCGTTGATTGTTTTCCAGTTGACATTACTGCCTGTTGCACCTCCTTTAGCCATGCACCTTACCCTAGAATAGCCTCCTTATTACCACAAGATTGACCATAGGACTGTGCTGCAAAGTGTACCCACTATCCATCCCTGATGAACAGAAGACCTTGAAGGAGTAGGCTCTCAAGCAGGGCTATTTATGCCCCTAAACGTCCAATGCTGTTTTAGGTTTCTTCTTCGTGAGAAAGACTTCTGAGTGTGCAGAAACCTTGAATAGATTACCTGGTAACGAACAAGATCATTGTCGAGTTCCACTATCTACTCAATTGGACCACCGGAATGCATACAACCTAAACCTGTGAGGTAGACAAGAGGACTGCTTACATGACCACTAATGGAAACGATGAATACCTTAATATTTCAGCATCTCATGCATGAGGTGCTCTAAGAGTTTATTCACCGATGCATTTTTTTTTTGTCATTCTGGTGTACTCCCGGAGCTTTGGCCAAACATTGCCACAATTTGCCAGCAAGTCTCCAATGCCTAAAAGAGAGCCATCTGTTTCTCAAAGCTGAGAAATGTCTCTTCCGTCAAACTTCTGGGAAACATAAACAAAGATGGGTCGCCAGATGGACAAGAGTCCGGCTCCTTCTCCTTCAACTTTGAAAGAATTTCAATGCCTCCGCACATTTGCCAACATCTATTTTTGTTTCGTCTACAACATCGGTGCCGTTACCTCGCCACTCACCAACCTTCTGAAAGGCCACCAGTTGGAGATGTGCTGACTCACCAGCAATGGACACCACCAAATCATCATCCAAAAAATCTTCTTATCTGAGAAACTTGTTCTAGAAATGGAGAGCTTCTTGCTATCAAAATGCATTACACCCTTGACCCCCAGGTGTTCATGGAAGCCTGTAACTAAGCACTCGGTGTACCATGGGCGGTAAACTACAACCCTAACAGGCAAAACTTAAAGAGCCACGAAACCCCTGTGTCTCAGCGGGGTGTTTTCACACCTCTAGTTTGGAAAAGCTCAGGAAAGTGAGTGTCTCCAGCTCTGTTTAGGTGGGAGAGTCAGGGGAGGGAAAGAGGGAAGGTTTTGCATATAAATGGGAGTTTCCATTCAAACAAACACACAGACGCAGGGGAGAAAGACAGTGACTGTGTTTACATGGACGTCAGTCATCCAATTATTTGCCAAATTATTAATCTGTCGACTTTAACTGCAGTTTGGCACTTTCACGTTTATTCACGAACATTTCCTGCGTGTCCCCCGTGACAAACGAGATATTAAATGTTAGTAACTGCTGGAGTAGTGCAGATTTAATGGAGAATTTGAAACATACGGTATTTCAGAAAAAAAAAATCCTCCGCATTTCTCGGTAACTAGATGCACTCAGTAGGTAGCGTCAGAAAGCTGTGTGTGTATAGACCAGGGGTCACCAACGCTGTTCCTGGAGAGCTACCTTCCTGCAGAATTCAGCTCCAACCCTGATCAAACACACCTGAACCAATTAGTTGAGACCCGAAGCAGCACTTGATAATTACAGACAGGTGTGTTTGGTCAGGGTTGCTAATAAAATCTGCAGGAAAGTAGCTCTCAAAGAACAGGGTTGGTGACCCCTGGTATAGACTATTCTGTCACAAAATGCGGCGAAAATTCTACATGACAGTAAGCGTTTGATTAAGATGTTTACACTTTACACGGATCTTTCAGTCTATAATACTGTAGTGATATTAACGTGCTGTAAACTCAGCAACAGTTCTAATCATTTGACTAAGGTCTGTCTTATTGCAGACGAAACCAACTAACTTTGCCATCTTAATAAACAAATAAACACCACTGATTGATCACTTACCAATCAGGTGACAGGACAAAGAAAACCAACTGGAGACGTGTATTTTTTAAAGGAGACGAGCAACAAATCCGGATTTCACCATTTCCAGATGCAAAAAGCTCTCGGGTAAAAATGTTCCTTACAAACGCATTTCTGTCTCATGTCGCGTGCGCTGTAATCCACCGTGAGTTCAGCTGCTTTCTCATAGCGGGGAAATGAAAGCAAAACCTTTGTTGAGGCACATTTATAAACCAAAACAATCCTTATTCTTCCACTTGTTTTGTCAACCTGGCGTCGCTCTGCCGTCTAAAAACTGTAACAGCTACATTCTCCGACGCTGTCATGCATATTAATGAAATAGAGCACGCTGATTGGTTTGAACAACCTCCTTGTCATGACGTAATGCCGCACACTCAGAGACGTCACGATGTACTCGCCGGGACAGACGTCCACTCTGCACGCTGGAGTACATGCATAGATCTCATCGGCGTGACGCAGCCTCAAAAATTCGTTTCAAACCGGAAGAACGAATTTGCTCAAAATAACGCAAAAACAACCAATTTTCACTTTTTAGTCAATTATACGTGTCCTAATAGTGTTTATAGCAGCGTGGGACACATATATGACTGTCAACGGCTCAAAAAATGTGTTTTGATGTTTCGTGGCCCTTTTTATTGGGATTAGTGATGTTGGGATTTAAATTGTTGTGTAGAACTTTTAACATCCAAAGAAACTTTCACTGAGTGTCCTTTATAGTGGAAAAGGTTCTTAGGTTGTTCTATATACAAGAATTTTTTTCTCTATTTTCACAAAAATGTTCTTCGGGGTGCTAAAATGATATTCTAAACACCACGGAAATAACAGCAATGATGAACAAAGAAAATTTGAGTTTGTTTCAGTAGTTTTGACTGTCTTTCTAACTATCTGTCTAACCTGTCTCCCTCTCTGTCTGTCTAGTCTGTTACTTTTGGGAGAGTTCGTTTTGACTTCTACACACCTTTTAAGCTACAACCTGTTTATTGCATTTAGACTAATCTAAAAGTTTAGACTAATATTTATTGTAATCTAATCTGCTCTAATTTTTAGCCTTATCGAGTGGACACTAGATGAACAATTTGCTGAGTCACTGGAGAACAATGGAAACTGGAGAACTATTGTTTACTAATGTCATAACTCTGCTATCGCTGAAGATACTGTATCTGAGCTGTGTGTGATCCGTTTACCATTTCAAGACTGTTATTCATATCCTCCTAATTTACCAAGACAGTTACCATATTGACTTCATCACTGAAAAGTTACATTTGCAATAACGTTCCTCTTATCCAGTGATCAAAACTGCTGTAATAAACGTCACATTAATATTTTAATAGTTTGTTCCCTGGAGTCTGCATTAGGTAATAATATGGCGTTTTTTTGTATTTTTCACATGGTTCATAAGTACTTGCTGCAGCATAGATTTAAGATTTTATATATATTATGTGTGTGTTTATGTTTAATTGTGGTGGCTTGAGAAAGCTAACATATTGTTATACTACATTAATTTATTATTACTCTTCTGAGACAAACTTTCCTTTTTTATTTGCATATCCTGTTAAATTGTTCAAGTTACAAAGACCAAACTAACTCCAACCCTCCAAACTGCTTGAACTCCTGGTTGCTATATCTTTTCCAAAAACTGACTCGGAAAATTCTGAAAAACAACAACAACAACATTGATTTAACATTGGACCAAACTTTGTGACCTCATAGCTTTGCACCAGACTGTCATACAGACTTAAGGCTGGGCTAATTTAACCCAGACTACTAATTTGCCAATCACTGATGGCCTTTCAACGTACTAGCCACACCCTAGCAACCACTTACGACACCCTAGCAACTGTCCCATAGACTTCCATTGTAAAAAAAAAACTGCCATTGACTTTACATTGGACATGCTAATAACATACCAATCCATACCAACAATATCTAATCTTAGTAATGCCTAGCAACACTTTAGCAAACACCTAGCAACCACTCAAAATACCCTAGCAACACCTT
The DNA here is from genome assembly GCA_903798035.1 of Danio albolineatus. NCBI lineage: Eukaryota > Metazoa > Chordata > Actinopteri > Cypriniformes > Danionidae > Danio > Danio albolineatus. Next base: position 9,361 of record CAIGQQ010014844.1, read on the forward strand.
AACAACCTCCTAGAACACCCTAGCAACTGCCTCAACACCTTAGCAGCCATTTAGAATACCCTAACAATCTCCTAGCAACACCTTAACAACTACTTAGAACACCCTTGCAACTACCTTTCAACACCTTAGCAACCACTCAGGACACCCTAGCAACTGCCTAGCAATGCCTTAGCAATCACCTAGCAAAACCCCAACAACCGCCTACCAATCCCTTAGCAACCACTCAAAACACCCTAACGACACCTTAGCTATCACCTAGAACACCCTAGCAACCACCTAGCAACACCTGAGCAACCACATAGAACACCCTAGCAACCACTCAGAACACCCTAGCAACTGCCTATCAACGCCTTGGCAACCACTGAGAACACTAGCAACTGTCTGGCAACAGCTAAGCAACCCCTCAGAACACACTAGCAGCACCTTAGAAACCACATTAAAACCACTCAGAACACTCTATCAAAGCCTTTGCAATCACCTAGCTACCAAAACATCTGAGCAACCACCTAGAACACCCTAACAACTGCCTAGCAACACCTTAGCAAACACCTGGTAATGCCTTAATAACCACTCACAACACCGTAGCAATGCCTTAGCAACCACCTAGCAACCACTGAGAACACACTAGCAACCGCCTAGCAACACCTTAGCAACCACTCAGAACACCATAGCTACCGTCTAGCAACACCTTAGCAGCTACCTAGAACACCCTAGCAACGCCTCAGCAACCACTCAGAACACCCTATCAACGCCTTTGCAACCACCTAGCAACCAAAATACCCTAGCAACCACATACCAACACCTTAGCAACCACATAGCAACCCCTTAGAACACCTTAGCAACCGCCTAGCAACCACATACCCTAGCAACAGTCTAACTAGAAACATTGTAACCTATACATACTATGCCAACTGTTTCAAACTTCTTTTAGACTACTTCAAAAAAACGCCACCATAAAGTTTGTCTATGACCTTTTCTTTTATCGTTAGAATTTTATTATACATGATTAATAGTAGGGGTGACACATGGGTAGGGGAAGGTTGCTGGTTCGAGTCCCAACTGGGTCAGTTGCCATTTCTGTGTGGAGTTTGCATGTTCTCCCCGTGTCAGTGTGGGTTTCCTTAGTCCCTTTATTAATCAGGTGTCGCCACAGCAGTATGAACCGCATATGTTTTACGCAGCGGATGCCATTCCAGCTGCAACCCATCACTGGGAAACATCCAAACACACTCATTCACACACATACACATATTTTAGCCTACCAAATTCACCTATACTGCATGTCTTTGGACTTGTGGGGGAAACCGGAGCACCCGGAGGAAACCCACACCAGCCGAGGCTCGAACCAGCGACGTTCTTGCTGTGAGACGATCATGCTACCCACGATGCCCCTGATAATTATAATTATTTTTTAATATTATTAGGAAATATGCACTTACTTTGTGAATGACTAAAGGTCAGACCAAGAGGAATAGCTTTTTGTTCATGCATTGAAGCCAACACTCATCACATTGTTCTTGTTCGTACATTTTTGCTTGTTACCATAACGAATCGTTCACTCACTCCGAACCCCAAAGAATGCAGATTTGTTTTGTTTTTTTAAGTGATAAAGAGCTTTTGGATTTATTCTGACATCACTGTTCTTGGTCTTTCACAGCTGGCCCGGCTGATCCCCTTGTTTGGAACGGCACCGACACTATTCACAACCTACAGCTCAATACACAACAGTACAATACCCTCTAGCAAAGACATTAGGAGTTGCATTTCTTTATGACTTGAAATTTTGTCCTATGAATATTCTAACACTTTCACCTGCCCCATTTCTAGATTAAGCAAACAGCAAGTACTCAATCGACACAAAGCCTCTTTTATCTTCTTGTAAGTTTAAGTTTGGTTGAATCCTTCTCTGGTGTAATAGAGGGTTTTATTTACTGAAAAGGCTTGGCGTGCAGCCCGGGACCTTGGGAAGATTCCTGCTGACAGACCCAAGGCCCAGCACAAGCAAACCAGCCCTTCCCTTAATTCATGCAACCTTGTACTCAATCCACTGGGATATATCAGACTTATTATATACTAAAGCTACTGAAATGTACTGTGAATATTATCCTTTTTTGCCTTGTATTGTATTATGGCTTCTATCCAGGTTTATATATGAATATCTCCAATAGCGTAGCAGACAAGTAGTGTTACGTATTTAATGTTTGATTATTCATAAGCTTCATGCAATAGTCATTTCATCAGGTCATATTCATTCATTCATTCATTTTCTTTTCAACTTAGTCCCTTTATTAATCCGGGGTCGCCACAGCGGAATGAACCGCCAACTTATCCAGCATTTGTTTTACGCAGCGGGTGCCCTTCCAGCTGCAACCCATCTCTGGGAAACATCAATACACACTCACACACTACGGACAATTTAGCCTACCCAATTCACCAGTACCACATGTCTTTGGACTGTGGGGGAAACCGGAGCACCAGGAGGAAACCCACGCGAACACGGAGAGAACATGCAAAATCCACACACAAATGCTGGATAAGTTGGCGGTTCATTCCGCTGTGGCGACCCCGGATTAATAAACGGACTAAGCCGAAAAGAAAATGAATGAATGAATGAATTTATAATATAATATAATATAATATAATATAATATAATATAATATAATATAATATAATATAATATAATATAATACAATACAATATAATAAATATAGTATAATATAATATGGGCGCCACGGTGGCGTAGTGAGTAGCACGTTCGCCTCACAGCAAAAAGTCGCTGGTTCGATCCCCGGCTGGGCCAGTTGGCATTTCTGTGTGGAGTTTGCATGTTCTCCCCGTGGGTTTGCGTGGGTTTCCTCCGGGTGCTCCGGTTTCCCCCACAGTCCAAAGACATGCGGTACAGGTGAATTGGGTAAGCTAAATTGTCCGTAGTGTATGAGTGTGAATGAGAATGTATGGATGTGTTTCCCAGAGATGGGTTGTGGCTGGAAGGGCATCCGCTGCGTAAAACAGATGCTGGATAAGTTGGCGGTTCATTCCGCTGTGGCGACCCCGGATTAATAAAGGGACTAAGCCGAAAAGAAAATGAATGAATTAACAATAATCTACATATAACTGAAAAGTTATACTCTTTGGTTTTTTAATCATATAATTTCATTAATGCCCCCCATGAGGGACATTAAACCTTTGTCTCCCTGACTACTGGCTGAGCCAGAGTAATGCAAATGCTACAGGCAGGGTCTTAACGACTGCCTTTGTCTTTAGGTGATACATTCAGGCGAAAGAAACCCCTTTTGTTGATTAAATCATGTGGCCAGGAGCTGGGCAGGTTTCTAACACCTATATGCTGATTATCATGCTGACTCCCATACTTAATTTGCATGCTTTGTTTAGCCATCTCCCCTCCTTCTAAGAAGACAATATAGGCAGGACAACTTTGTCTCAAATCAGACTTGTGATAAAACTCGCAGACTGTAGACCTCCAGTAGGCTCTGCAGACGCATGGATTCTTGAAGACGCTGTGTGACTGCAGATTAACCAACACGTCTCAATAAAAGGATTCTGCTTTTTTCGAGTCTCCTGGTCTGGGTTCTCTGTCTCTTTTTCGCTCCTTTTTATTTTTACAACACTCCGCACAGTGGACATTGCTTTAGTTATACACCCACCGGACACTTTATTAGGTAAACCTGGTCAATTTCTAATCAGCCACTCACATGGCAGCAACTCAATACATTACGGCATGAGGACATGGTCAAGACGATCTGCTGCAATTCAAGCATCAGAATGAGGAAGAAAGGGCCTTGAGACCCTTTCGAACCTTGAAGCGGATGGGCTACAGCAGCAGAAGACCACACCGGGTGCATCCTGTCAGCTAAGAACAGGAAACTGAGGCTGCAATTCACACAGGCTCACCAAAATTGGACTGGTCTGATGAGTCTCGATTTCTGCTGTGACATTAGGAGGGTAGGGGTCAGCATTTGGTGTCAAGGACATGAAAGCATGGATCCATCCTGCCTTGTATCTGCAGTTCAGGTTGGTGGTCGTGGTAGATAGATAGATAGATAGACAGACAGACAGACAGACAGACAGACAGACAGATAGATAGATAGATAGACGGACAGATACATAGACAGACAGGTGGATGGGTGGGTAGACTAACTGATTGATAGACAGACAGACAGACAGATGGATGGGTGGGTAGACTAATTGATTGACAGACAGATAGATAGATAGATAGATAGATAGATAGATAGATAGAT
>CAIGQQ010014865.1:0-16646 GCA_903798035.1 Danio albolineatus
TGTGCGGCGCGGACGGGAACATTCGCAACTGTCTCCGCCCATCTACTACGCACATAAAAACCCCTAATCGCGGACTGACCACCGCACAACAACAACATGTCTCAACAGCTCTCTTCAGAATTTGCTAGCTTCGATCCTGAGCATAACAAGCCGGATCCTACTGATGACAATGCCTTAACGCACTTTCCGAAATTTGGATCGTTCGCATTAGACCGTGACTTGCCATGCTTCGAGATAATCAAATCTTCTAAACCGGACAACGATGAAAAAAAACTGGCTGGATAAATTCTGCACCGACCTAGGATACCGCAACCTGACATACCTGACCAACAAGTACATTAAAGATGATAATACAAAGTTTGACGTCACAGACGGATGTTTCTCCAGTTCCGGCTTCAAGATCATAAAAGCTCTGATCACGGTGCTCATGCAACACATCATCGACGCTCATCTGAAAAAGGAATGCGAGGGATGCGCTATCGACCACCCGAGCCAGCTGCAACATTCATGCCTGTTTGAACCAACCCCGTTCTACTTCGACTCACACTTCGGAACACTCGTCAACAGACTGATCAAACCTGAGTTTCACGCTGTTGTGTCGCAGGCTCTGCTACGCGTCAGCCTAAAGTCACAGCCTCAGATGATTCACGGCACAGTCCTAGGGATTCTATTCAATTCAATTCAATTCAATTCATCTTTATTTGTATAGCGCTTTTACAATGTAGATTGTGTCAAAGCAGCTTCACATGCATTATAAAAATTGAAACAGTGTCAGTCCAGTTTTCAGTGTTGAAGTTCAGTTTAGTTTAATTCAGCGTGGTTTAATAATCACTGCTGAGAGTCCAAACACTGAAGATTAATCCATCGATGCGCAGCCCTACAAGTCCCGAACCATGCAAGCCAGAGGCGACAGCGGCGAGGAAAAAACTTCACCAATTGGCGAAAGTGAAGAATTAAAAAACCTCGAGAGAAACCAGGCTCAGTTGGGCACGACCATTTCTCCTATGGCCAGACGTCTTGTGCAGAGCTGCAGTCTATGGCGCCGGGGCTGGAGAACGCTGGACGTCCATCATGGAGAGACCACAGGCGGGTCACCGGCTGGTCATCAGGCTGGCCCTTCGGGAACAATGCGAGGACTCGTCTGTCACAGGGATCGTCTTACAGCAATCTGTCTCATGCTCTCCACTCCTCCATGACCACCACAGCAGCTGCTCAGGATGCGGCATGGTCCAGAATTATGGAAACCTCGGGAATAATAAGAAAAAACAGACTAACATGAGCAGAGATGCCATTCAAATTATAATGTCTTTTGGGAAGTGTACCCGGCCCCGGTTGCCCTAAATAATGCAGACTAACAATCCTTTAGAGGATTTGGATTCCAAAGCATTTGTGTTTTATGTGTATGCTAATGTAAAGAGATGTGTCTTTAATCTAGTTTTAAACTGATTAGTGTTTCAAACAGTGTGTCTGCTTCCCGAACTGTACACGAATTGAGGAGTGAACCATTCATCATCGCAAGACTGGAAGACATCAGAACCAAGATTCTGGACGACTCCTGTGAGAAAATCGTCAGCGACGCCGTCGATTTCTGGCACAGCAGTGGCTAGAACACAAATCGGCTGAAACACGACCATGGGGAATACATGCAAACCTAGTAAGATACTTGAAAACTTTTTAAAAGAGTACTGCAAAAATCAGTTAAAAGGTCTTATATGTAAAGTCATTAACGATGCCACGAATGGTGACCGATTATCTCGGTCCAGACGTGTGTCAAATTTCAAGAAAGAAATGAAGATTGTGAGAACTCTGGATAATTCATGGGACAATATGATTAATGTCTGTGTTAACGGTACAGAACCAACTTGTTTTATGGTTAGAAGAGTTCTAGATGCTATGTCTGAAGTATCTGATCGGTTTGGAGTTGGTGATGTTCTCTGTATGTCTGCCTATGTATCGGATGTGTGTATATCGCTGATTGCAAAAAATGATGTTGATGACATAACTGAAATTGTTAAATCTTTGGTCACTTACATCCTAGATAAAAACATGTTATCGTGTGTTCAATTTCTTTGTTACCTAGACAATGTGTAAAGTCGTTATGTAGACTTTACCGTTAATATGTACCCTTTTCTGATTTTATGCCATGTATAGCACCCTTTTATTTGAATAAAAAGACTCATACAAACATCGTTTTGCATTATTCCCTGAAAGCCTGTGAAACAGAAACATGTCTGATATAATGAAGAAAGTTTATTACGACCCCTCAAGCCCCGGTGCTTTAGGAGGTAAAAAACGCTTAAAAGAAGCTGTGTTTAAGGAAAGCGGCGTCCGTCTAAGCGACAAACAGGTATCGGAATGGTTGGCTAGGGAAGACGCTTACACTTTACATAAAACAGCGCCGATAAAATACAAACGAAATAGAGTTGTGGTATACGGGGTGGATACTCAGTTTCAAGCTGATCTCGTCGTTATGTCGGCGTATTCTACGGAAAACGACGGCAATAAATTTATGCTGACTTGTATCGATGTGTTCAGCAAGTATGCTTGGAGTCGAGTGTTGAAGAATAAGAGCGGTGTTGAAGTTACTAAAGCGTTCAAGTCTATACTCGAGGAGGGTCGCGTACCGCGGAAAATGCAGACTGATCAGGGAAAGGAATTTTTTAACAAGCATTTTCAAGAGCTTATGAAAAAACACGATATTAATCATTTTGCAACCGCTACTGATTTAAAGGCCAGCGTCGTGGAACGTTTTAATAGAACATTAAAAAGTAGAATGTGGCGTTTTCTAACCGCCACTAATTCCCAGCGTTACATCGACGTGTTACAAGACATTATGACGGGGTACAACAGCAGCTATCACAAGATTATTAAGATGAGACCCGTCGACGTCTGCAAAGAAAATGAGGCTACGGTGTTTCAAAACTCTTACGGTAACATAAAGATTCAGAAACCCGTGTTAAAATACAAAGTTGGTGACGTCGTTAGGATTTCTAAAGTAAGAGGGCTGTTTGCCAAAGGTTATGAGCAGAACTACACCGAAGAATTCTTCACCATTTCTGAGTGTATTCAGCACCAACCACCCGTCTACAGGCTCAAAGATTATGACGGCGATGTTATCGAAGGAGTTTTTTATGAGCAAGAGATACAGAAAATATTTATCAATAAAAACAAATCGTTCAAAGTGGAGAAGATTTTAGGCGAGAAAAAGCAAGGTTGGTCTACCCTTGTTTTAGTGAAATGGTTGGGGTGGCCCTCAAAATTTAACAGTTATATAGACAAAAAAGCTCTGCTGGAGTTGCAAAAACCTTAAATTTCATGTTTGTTTATCCCTACTATTTATTAGTGAACAATCAAGCTATGGACAACAACGGTTTCTACGTTACGCTCCCGTGTAACGCGTCTTTATCCGTTTATCCTGAAAATCGTATATCTAGTTATACGACTAAGTTGGCTAAAACTATATATCTGAAAGGTGAATGGGAAGTAGGTCTCGCTGAAATTGAATATCCTAGAAGCTGGTATAACATCGCTGACGACGATGGTAGGTTCAACCTACAAACGTACCCCATCCCTGATAATGAAGAGAGAAAAAAACTAGCGGCAAAAGAACTTTAAGATCTACCTGGTTTCTTTGTTACCAGGACTCACCAAATACCCGGAGGCTACTACAAGGATATTCCAGCAGTGATCAAAAGGATAAACGATATTATCAAACCGGCAGGGGTGTTGTTTTACGATCGATTAAAAAATAAAATTAATCTGGCTGCAAAGTCTAACGTATCTATAGGTTTCTATGAGAAACTAAGCGCTATATTAGGAGTGATACCCGGAGAGGCCCTAGGTCATTCGGCTTACCGCGAAAACGCAGATTTTACAAAGACTGTTACCACATACGCGCCTCATCAAGCCGACATCAAAGGGGCCTCCTACACCTTGTATGTCTACACCGATATCATCGAATACCAATCAGTGGGTGATTCCTATGTACCTCTTTTAAGATGCGTACATATAACGGGTGAAAACAACGATATCGTCAGTGTCAGATACGACAAACCGCATTACGCATCGGTCAATAAATCGATCATCACGGACATAAACATTGCAATAAAGGACGATCAGAACCGTGAGGTTAGATTTGCTTACGGTAAAGTCATTGTGAAACTACACTTTAGACCTGTAAAACAATCGAATCTTTAAAATGCCTTATTACAATCCACAACGGGGTGAGATCAACGATTATGTCAACTACTACCAAAATCAGGCCGGAGGTGGTCTCCCAGGATATGCAGGCGGCGCAACCATGTACGGGTCAGGTCTGGGAGGGCTTTTCAGAGGTTTGTTTAGGATGGCGGTGCCGCTGTTAAGATCAGGGTTTTACATCGCTAAACCTCATTTGAAAGCGGCTGCAAAAAACATAGCAACGGATGTCATTTCAAGCGTGCTGTCAAGAACTCGTGACGAGAGACAACAAGACGGTTCAGGTCTCATGGTCATGGCCCGTAAGAGAATGTCTAAACCACCAGGAGTCAGGAGGCGTGGCCGTCCTATAAAGAAAAAACGCACCCTCAAGAAGACTTCACACACACGCAGGAAGCATAAAAAGACTGTGAGACGAAACATTGTCGCTAAGAGAAGCATAAACACCATTTTCTAACATGGCTCTACTGCACCGTATGTCCGGAGAGTGTATCAAGTCGGAGCTGGACTTATTTACAGTGCCTTTAACACAGACTGCTATAGAGAAAAATATGTATGTAGAAGTATCTCCTCTATCGGCCATCTCGGATTCGTCGCCCTTGGAGTTTTTTTATAGCAGGGTCCGGAGATGAATATGTCGACGTAAGTCTCGGAGACCGATTAATCTCTCAAAGCTCGAGCACCCATCCGTACAGATGTATCATCGAAAGTCTCATCAACTACAGCAAAGACACTCTGGAATCAACTTTCTCCGCAGGCCTCTTCATCAAAGACACCGCCGGGTACATGGATGAGAAAGACCCAGTTGGAAATAACCTGGGGTTGACAAAAAGGTCATCGTTCACAAGTAGAAGTAAGATTGTCGATCTGATGGCACCTATTCACAGCGATATTTTCTTTCAAGAAAAATTCATGCTCAACGGCGTCGACATAAAAATACGCATGATCAGAGGTAAAGACGAGTTCTGTCTGATGAGTGGGGATGACATAGCGTATAAATTAAATATTATGTCTGCATCCCTATTTGTTAAGAAAGTAACAGTCGCGCCGAACGTGAGACAGGCACATGCTCAGGCCTTGCTCACGTCCAATGCAAAGTACCCGATTGACAGGGTCTGCCTGAAAAATTTCTCCATACCGCAAGGGGCCCGAGTTTCAAATCAGGAAAATTTATTTTTGGGTACTTTACCTAAATCAATCGTTTTGGGTATGACCGATAACGATGCATTTACCGGGTCTTATGATAAAAACCCATTCGCATTCAAACATTACGATTTGGAGTTCCTGGCCATCTACGTCGACGGTCAGCAAATTCCCGCTAAACCACTACAACCTAACTTCACAGACGGCTCAGTGGTGCGTGAATTTTATCAACTCGTAACTGCAACCGGCAGACATCTTAAAAACTACGCGCTGGCCATCAACAGATCTGATTTTGCCCGGGGTTATTCCCTTTATGCATTCAACCTTACACCGGACGAAGACTGCGGTCAACACGTGTCGCTTATCAAATCTGGAAATATCAGACTCAAAGCCCGCTTTAGACAGCCGTTGCCGCATACCATCAACCTCATCATCTACGCAGTGTTTGACAGCATCATCGAGGTGTCAAATCGAAGACAGATTCTGGTTGATTACTATTGATCGGAAATGAACACCGTACAGCTAAACGCTATCGTGGACAAAATTACATGTAACACACATTTCCTCGGAACTCTAGCATCCGATCAACTACCTGAAAGACCATTAACAAACTTACCGGCAATGGTAATTATTAACACACACCCTTCCGAACTGCCAGGCGAACACTGGCTAGCCACTTATTTATCGCAGGACGGTGTCGGATGTTTTTTCGACAGCTTCGGTAACAAACCCGACAGCTCGCGATTTCCAATATCCATCAAAAACTTTCTAAGGACAAATGCTACAGTGACAAGATATTCTACTAAACGTGTCCAGGATTTTATGTCGGATGTGTGTGGTCAGCACTGTGTTTTCTTCTTATATCATCTGTCCAGGGGTCGTGACTATAACTATGTGATGAAGCTGTATAGTGAAAATTATGATAAAAATGACAAAATGGTTGAACTTTTTGTGAAAAAACTAAAATCTAATGTTTGCAGCGATAACATGTATTTGTGGACCCATTGCGTTCAGACTTGTAATTCATCCATAATGCACGCCTGACTTTAATGACAAATAAAACTCTCACAAATCATCGTCTGTTTTAATGTGTTTTATTTCAAAGAAAGCGATATACAAACATTAAAAACATTTAAAGAACACAATACATGGCGGTGTTAAAAATCTAGCCAACGAGTCCTATCGAGAACCGGTGATTCGAAATCGGACTCGTCCGACATTTGCGTCCTCGAATGTGCTTTTCTTTTTTTACGACCCTTTTTAGGAGACAGAGTCGACTGCGCACCATTAATAGGTTTGTTTTTCAAAGAAACAATCTTACTCCTAACTTGATGATTTGGTACGGTCGAAAAAGGAATGTTTAATTCTGCGCATGCTTGAAGAAACTCAGTCCACCCTTTAGGTCGTCTGTCATCTCTGACTCGGTGCGGAGCTGTAACATTGTTTATCAAATCGATCATGTGTGATCCTGGTATGGTTTTACCCTTATACATAAACTCGCCAGTCCCGGACCAGGAGCTGAGATCTTTAGCTTTAGACATTTTGTCTAATACATACTTGCTGTTTTTCACACGGCTCAGCGGTACATTCTTTAGAACTTCAGACGTCACAGCATCATCTTGTGGTTTGTCTTCACCAGGCGTCTCTACAGAGCTAACTTTATGCTCGTGTTCAGCGGGTGGTAACGAGAGTGTTAATACACTGCTCTCATGATCGCCTAGTTTAACAATTGTTAAATATCTGTTCAATATGTTTGAGTAAAGTTTTACTTTTTCATGTTGATTCAAATCAGCTCTTAGTAAAATAGTTCTTATAGCCGTATCGAGATCGTTTTCTACCGTCTGTTGAATGTTCTCACGACCATTTGTCGATTGCATTTTATCCAACTGATTCTGTGGTACGAGATACATTTTCTCGGCATACTCCATCCTTTAACCCCGTCTAGACGCGATCAAACTTGAAATAAATGGTACGGCGACGCTTAGGAGCGGTAAAAGAAATCCACCGGTCTGATTAAAGATCTTTTTCTTAGCCGCTATGTTGATTTTTTTATTAGCAAGGAATTTTATTTCTTCTCTCTTCTTTTTCAGTTTTCTGTATTGTTGCCTGTTGATCAGAATAACGCCGTATAGGACGTTGAGAGCTAGCTCACACAGAGCTAAAATGAGATCGTCAGACGATGACTGTAGAATAAGCCGTCGTTGTTTAGGACTAGATTTATGTAGCATTTTTATTACAGGCAGATGTTTACATAGTCTCGCGGACATGATGCGTAATCAAATTCTTCTTTTTTTCTGGAGATAGACCACCTGGCGATCTGAAAACAATCCTATTCTGAGGCGAAATTGTTCCGGAGTTTTAGCTTTATAGTCTATCATGAGATAGCCGAAAGGACTCTTGACGGCGTCTTGATAACATTCCATAAAATATTTTGTGTTACCAGGATACATTTGTCGCCCCAACACCGCTACTTGATTTGCGTCACGGGGGTTTTTAAACAAAATTAAATAATTTGTGTTCAAACTGATGGTTCTGCTGGATTTGCCTTGAACAAACAAATTTTGTACGATGAGAATTGCAGAGAGATTCTGATGATGGATGTATTGCGTAAAGACTTTTTCAATCTCAGAATTTCCACTCGCTTCTTTCATCATATCGTCGATAATCAGCAAGTTTGTTTTATCCCGGGGTAGTAAATGATCATCATTCAGACTCTGAGGTATACCTTCAATGAATTTAATGTCATACAATTTAAGCAATTCGTCATACAAAGGTTGCCAACAGTCATACAAAAAAAATAGATTATCAATTTTTTTAGAAACCATATTTACAGCATTTTCCAAAAGCATTTTTACAAAAAAGGACTTTGCAGAATTAGATGGTCCGCTTATAACACATGAAAACGGGTGTTGAAGCCTGAAAACAAAATCAACCGATTCACACATTCCTCGCCGGCGGTACGGTACCTGTATGACTTTGGACCGCTGGAGCAAAACTAATATAATCATCGGTAATATAATCATCGATGCCTATTTCATTCGTCAGATCCCCCAAATAATCACCCTGTGGCGGCATCCAGTCACCGTCCTTAGACACAAAAATAACGCTGTCTGTGTCTGAGTATAATAAGCGTTCACCGAGTTTGTCCATCAAATTGTACAATTCCAGTCGGGCAAACGCGGTCGTGAACGCGCCTATAAATACGTTAATGTCACGAGTAATGCGATGACTACCCTCGGAGGGTTGATATTGGACGAGCGCCACATCATCCGAGATGAGTGTAAAATATTTTAATATGTCAGTTTTACCAAAAACAATCATGGTGAATTGTTCAGGGTCTTTCACAAGTTGTGTAACAGGGTGGTCACCTCTCATGGAGAACCTCCCCCATAGAGAATTATGCAAAAGTTTGTTTATAGCCCTCTGGGCGGGGTTATGACAAATCTTTGAGGGGTCTAGGTTGAATCCCCTCTTTCTCATAGTACTCGCAAATGTACGTCTCTTTTTCTGCATCGGTGATAACGTTTGAAGGGTAACCCGATGCTTGTTGTTTTAAACGCAAAAACGTTTTAACGTATTCGCTAAACAACTTGTCCGACCTTTCAGGAAAATGCCAAACTTCGTCGACTTTGACCACCACATACCCTTTCTCGAGCGCTTTTAAAAGCTCAATACTGACCCAACAACCAGTAAGAGACCTCTCGTCATCCGTGTGGTTACAGTTCGATGTTTGGTTTTCAGCGTGTGCGCAGGTTCGGCATAACGGGAACATGAGTTTACCGGCGCATCGGTAAAGAAGGACCGGATGTAGTAATTTACGGGCCGGATACACAGTGGCCTTGATAAGCCCGTAATAATTCTCGATCGGTTGAAAATCCTTGAAAATTATTTCCGGATGACCTATGGGGTAACTCTTTGTTGATTGAACATATGGATATAGAGATGTAAAATCAAGATAGCTGATTTTCTCACCATCTGTCACTTTGTGATACAACTTATAAGCGTTGGTGCGACCTCCAAAAAGAGCGTCTCGCGGTTTTAGTTTCTCAGGGGCTGAATAAGTACTCATAAATTCTATCACTGAAGGGTCTGTTTGTTTCATTTTAGTCCATTCGCATTCCCAGATAACCTCTACTTTCAAACCATAAGCGTTTTGTAGAATTTCAATTTTTTCGTCAAACTGTTGTCTGAGAACACCGAAGGGGACACCCGACAGCGGGTGGAGTCTGTGCGGGTCATAACACCGTGGACATCCGTGAAACAGACAACCGTTGAATTCTAGACCACGCCTTACCCCGCCCTGTTCGTAGTAACCATCTACGAAAAATTTGCCGAACTGCATTTCGCCATGATTCAGAGCATGGTGAATGTCAACGTCTCTAGTCTTTTTTACATACTCCAACCATTCCATCGAGACGCTTGACAATGTCTTATTTTGCCGAATGTACGCGTTATTATGGGTTAGAGCAATAGTGTAGTCTTTGAGATAGTGAGTTTTGAAGACCCCCATACAACAACTTGCAAGAGTTGTGAAACTAAACGGATCGATTTGAGCACACTCTATGAACGATTCTCTGTATGTCATACATGCTTCACGCAGCAAGATAACATCGTTTTCACCATAGTGGTACAACTCCTGCTTGAAGTCAAAGACTGATTGTGACGCTGTAGTGTACCACGCATCAAACTTTGCCTGATCTTTTTCCGATAGGTTTTCGTAACCATAATACTTTTTGTCGGGGTAGGGACCGACATAGTTCTCGTTTTCTAATCTATTGAAATGATGAGGAAAGTAGCCTTTTTCTGTCATGGTGAGATTTAACGCCGCTGGCATTTTAGATAAAGCCATCGGTATGAAGGATATACTATCTGTGTAGCGTTGATTAAATGACTCATCGAACATGAATATTAATTTACAACCCTGCATGATGACGTCCATTTGAAGACCTGCTGTGCAGCAATATTCAAGAATTAGAAAGGAATCAAATCTGGATGCGTTATGAGCTATGAAGCAGTAGCCCTCGTATTTGGGTTTTCTGAAATGCGTGATCATTTTTTCCACACAGTCGACACCCGCAGCTACAAATTTTGCACCTCGAAACGTTATGGCACACACAAAATTTGCCACGTGTCTAGCATTTTCATAACGAGTCTCGAAATCGTAAAAAATGTATTTATTCTGAGGGACTTTGAGTGGTACGGTGTTAATAAAACACTCATGTGTACCACCAGGGACAAGTTCTTCACGACATGCCATGCAGCGGGTCGGAGCACATTTGTGCGCAGTCTTATTTTTTTCGTAACGTCTGTTGCATTCCTTATAGTATTTTATAAAATCGCAAGGTACCTTTTCTTTTTCAAGAGCAGGTTTCTTATGAGCATTGTAGCAGTAATCCGATTTGCAATAACGCAAACAATCGGGGCAATGGATGGGTTTTTTAAGATGTTTGTAACATTCTGCGTCGAAACATATGTTGCAGACATATTCACATTGGTGGTGTCTAAGGTTAGAGAACCCTTTATAGCAGAATTCACAAACATAGTGTGGTATTTTTCAGTTTAAGTTTTTTTTTAAGTTTAATCTTTTTAGTGTAGTAACGGTGAAAAACTAGGTCATAGGTTAAACTGTAATAGTGCGTGCAAAAAATGGGGAAGTTGCTAAAAACAACTTGTGAAATACATCGGGTGGGACATTCTGAGAAGTGACAGGATGTATGAACTGAGCTGTGTATACGTGGACTAGGTGCTGAACGTGTATATATGTATTTGGCCTTAAATGGTCACTGTTAAGAGAGAGATGCATTGAAATCGCAAATGAGGAACAACCAGAGGGAGTGAACGATCATCAAAAGACTTGTCTCCGGAAGAAGAAGACAGAGTGATTCTCTCCTGCACGCAGAACATGTTACTCTTGGTTTCTCTCTGTTTTGTACTGAATAAAACTTTGAAACTTTGACAAATTTGACTCCATCCAATTCTGAACACGTAAATTGGACAATTTGAAAGTCCCACAATTTTGGTGACCGCCGACGTGATTGGAAGGAGGAATTTTCCAGTTCATCAGACGAACGAATATTTCTGAATTCAACACCAAAGGCGCGCCTAAAAACCAAAGGTAAGCAGAAACCTTTTTTATAAAATTCTGCTATTGGCTACTCTAAAAAAGGGTGTTGAATCAGGCGTATTCTAACTGTCTGTTTGTAAAATACCGAGAGAAACCAAAAGTAAAATAAAAGAATGTTGTGAAAATACTGTGAACGATGGCCAGGATAATTTAGGGCAGATCATTAGGATCTGTGTGAAGTCCTCCCCCTAAAAAGAGGCATAATTTAGGACAGATTGTTAGAATCTGTGTGAAGTCCTCCTCCTAAAAGAGGCAACGGGTAAAAAATCCTTTGTTTTGACGAAAGCAAGGAAGATTTAACCATCAGGGCAGACACTTTGGTGTTTGATGGGAAGTCCTTCTCCCTGACAAGGCAAAACACTTGGAAGTCCCTTTTGTCTTGACGGAGACATAATACTTTCAAGAGAAAGATAATTGTGTTGCTTCCTGATAAAAAGGATAGGGTTTTAGATAGTATATTCAGGAAGCATTTAGTGTAGTGTAGGGAACAAAACAAGTAAAAAAAAAAAAATAAAAATAAAAAATAAAAATATTTGCGCAACAGGAAATCAGTGTTATAATAATAAAATTATTGAGGGAGAATTTGACAGAGAATGTGAGGAATTTGGTTGCTCCACATTAGGGCAACAACGGGACAAAATGATTGAAATAGTGAAAAGTCAGACTGAACCAAAAGATATGAAAACTCGCATGCAAGAATTGGAAATATGTAAATGTGAAATGATTGAACATTATGGCACTGACTGTATGGATAAGAAATGGTTTCTGTTTCAGAAAGTGGGTATAAAAGAGATGAGAGCACAGGAGGCTGTGTTGAGACACAAAAAAGAGCTTCTGAAACTGCAGCTTGAGGAGAGGAAGTCAGCTAAAAATAAAGGCTCATGACTGATGGAGAACTTCATGACTGGGCACCATTGACAGACAGATTATCAGTAGCTAGAGAGGGCCTGATGGCCTCCCCACTTCCTGAAACAGACAACTGAATCACACTGTTTATAGATGGTAGCTGCCACAGGGCAGATGATAGAACATTAAAAGTAGGATTTGCTGTGGTTAAATTACAGGGTGATCAATTTGTTACAATACAAGCCAAACCACTTATGGAAAAGCAGTCAGAGACATTAAGAAGGAAGAGTTGCAAACATATACTGTGATTCTGCATACGCAGTGTCAGCAGCACACGTGGAGCTGCCTGCGTGGATCAGATGTGGATTCACAACTTCCTGTGGCCGGCCTATTACTTATGAGGAAGAAGCAAGAGAGCTCTCTGAAGCCATAATGTTACCAAGTGGCTATCATTAAGTGCACTGGTCATTCTCAAGGAACTGACCTAATATCAAGAGGGAATGAAGCAGCAGACTTGGCAGCAAAACGTGCCTCAGACTATCTAAAAGGTCAGTTTGTGGTAACCTCTGAGCCAGACGTGACATCCCTCCTACCAGAATTCTCAAGAGAATTTTTGTCTGAGTAGCAAGACATGGCTGCTCCAGAAGAGAAGTCTGTGTGGAAAAATAAAGGAGCAATCAGACATGCTGATGGCTTATGGACAGCACTGCTGTCATTAAATGCTTGATTTGTTTTAGAGCAGATGCTAATAGTCTGAGGACAGGTTAGGGCATATAAATTAGAAAAGTTGAAATGATACCAATGGTTGAGACACTTAAGTTAGCAAAAGATTTAAGGTTTAATATCTAATTTGATTGTGCATATGTGGGTACAGCTGTACATGTCAAATTGGCACAGTGGTGGAGGTCAGGTTTCTTCACCTCCTTGGGTCGACCCATCTAAGAAACAGAGAACTTTTGAGCATTCCTTGGGTCTGGCTCGTTATTTATGGTACCGCCAGCAATAAATATAATTATAGATGACAGAAAATTGGCTAAAATCTGTGCGCACGCTAAAATTAACTGACTGAATGTTATGCCTATTGCATTAATGTCTATACATTTCTCTACAACAGGACCTGACTTCACCCGCTTTGAGCTTTTGTGTTCTGGCCAGAGTTCTGCGCTGTCCATGGAAAACATTTACACCATTGGTACCAATCATGACAAACTAACAGTTTTTTTTTCCAGATTTTTTTTCTAAACAGGTTGCTGAAGGTGTGAAGCTGGCCGGATTAATTAAAAACGGCCTGGAGCTAGGTCCAGGCCGAAAGGGGGATTAAGTAATAGATGTCTAATTGGGGACAACTGACTAATTGGAGTGTGTAAGCATGTATTGGTGTGTGAGCTGAAGATGCATCAACACCAATGCATGGGCGAAACTGTATATTAGATACAGGCCAACACAAAAAGGGGAACAAAGCACCATGTTAAATTCTAAAATAGAAAGGAAAAATATTGATTTACTAACATATGACAATCTGACACAAAGTGTGTGAATGCATCCGCTGTGTGGGGCATATGCTGGATGAGTTGGCGGTTCATTCCGCTGTGGCAAAAAGGACTAAATCTAAAGAAAATGAATGAATGAACTAATTGGACAAATTAGATGATTTATTTTTAAAAATTTTCTACAAATGAAAAATCAAATCACATTATTTTAAATCATTTAATTTTACACACATTATGTTTTGGATTTTTTTTTTTTAAGACTTTTTTTATTTTTTAAAATATTTTATTTTAAGACGTTTTAAGACTATTTTAGTTTAAAGACTATGTTATTTTTTAATTTTAAGTTTGAAGACATTATGTTTTTTAATTTTTAGTTTGATGACATTGTAAAGATTCTTTGATTTTAATAACACTGTTGTGTTTCTGATTTTCACATTTTAACGTTGACATGGAGAGAAAAGAAAAAAAAGAGTTCTAGTTTTAATATGTTTAAATTTGGGCTTTAATCATATTCATATTCAGTTGTCAGTTTAATAACAATGTTAAGATTGAGTTCTTAATTTTTCATATCAATAAGTGTTGAGTTGAGTCATACTTTTAAAAGTGTTGATTTTTTATTGCAAATCAATTTGAATTGTAATTGTCCAGTAGTATAATGACTTTAAACTTGATTCAAAAAGGTTGATTATACTTTCGTATTAGTGAATTCCTGATTTTAAAGATGTTGTTACAATTTTGAATTTTAATTTTAAGCATATCTTTATGGGTGTGGATTTTCTTTTGATCAGATTTTTACTTTTACATGTTGGAACCATTTGTTTATTTTTTCATTTTAATAATACTGTTGCTAAAAAAAGAAGAGAAACTGGGAAAAGGCGATTGTAGATATATTGAAGAGGTTTGAGAATTGTGAACTGTGCATTTTGTTTTATGTAAAGTGTGGATGCTTAATTGTTGCCATTGCGAGTTAAAGTGGACAGAAAAAATTGCAGATGTCTAGTTGGCTGTACAGTAAATAAGCGTATTTGATGTTCAATTAGATGTCATTTAAAATTGTGAAAGTTCAGTAACTGTAAAAGGGCAAGAAGTTTAATATTGCGGGTGAAATTCGATTGTTGGAAGAGGATAAATATTTTATTTTTTTGGATGGTGTATGTTGTGTAAATGCGACATACAGAAGTTCATTAATATGTGTGTAAAATACGTTATGTAAATTTGATAGAGTGAAAGTGCAAAAATGTGAGCAATATGGAAAACGTCCCGAAACAAAAATTAAAAACTTACTGGGACAAAGTGGTAAATCAATTAATGGTAGAAATTAAGAGGAAGAACAGACAAAAAATGAAAAAGAAAATTAGGGAAAATTTATACAATGCTTAAATGTTGAAGTGTTGGATTGAAAAGAAAGAATTTAATTGATCTAAAATTCACTAGAATCTGGAGAAATGGAGAACTCGAGTCTTACAAACAAGTTAAAGAACATAGAAAAAGGAGGCCACAAGGATGTTGTGGTGGTAGGAATTAGAAAATCTGAAGAAAAAATTAGTCGTAATTTTTAATGTGGCATGACTTGGCATTTGTTGGAACAACTGTAGAAAGACAGACGAGGATCGAAAAAGAGGAAGTACTTTAGCATACAATCTTAGACAGACTGACAACAAGAAGGAAGATAAAAAAAGGAAAAGGAGCATAAGGAAGAAACAGTTGAGGTATGGAGGCAGAAGAGAATAAAAATATAGAAATATACTTGATCAAATACTGTTAAATTGACAAAATAATAAGAGGTATAGTATAAGTTACTAAATAAACAGATCTATTGCAATGTAGCACAAAAAGACAAGTGAAATGAAGAAATAATGAGAAATATAACTATATTAGTTATATTTCTCATTATTTCTTCATTTCACTTGTCTTTTTGTAATCTTTGAATTAGTTGAAACGGAATTCAAAGATATATGAATGAATATAACAATTGGTAGATAAATGACTAAGACAATAGACCAGTTAGTGTGTTTATTAGAAAAAGAAGAAGAAATGAATAGATACATAATAATAGCAGATGATAAAGAGAAATTAAAATACAACATAAAGACCAGCTACTAAAGAAACACTAGATTAGATATATGAGAAGGAAAATAAGAAAAATAACTTAGAGATAGAGAAAAATAGGCTGTTAAATAACAAAGTCTCTGGTTGATGAAAAGAAAAATTTGAAATGAACATTTTACCGTTTGAAATTGGTTAACTGAAGAGTTACCGACCAAATATGTAAGGAAGATAATTGAAAAATGTATAAGAAAACTTAGAAACTAATATCTAAAGAAAAAGAAGTCCAAATTATGGTTTAATAAAAAAAAAATGAAGAGAAGTTTAAAAGAATAAAATATGTTTAAAATATATATATAGAGAGAAAGATATTAAACATGAGATAGAAACTAGAAAAACACTTTGAGGAACTAAGATTTGACATTAGATGATAAGATTGAGGTTAGGTGTGAAAAATGAAATGAGACTATTTAAGCCATCATCTACACTGAGTCAAGGAAAAATCATGGACAATTAGTAGAAATTAATGAACAAGATGAAGTGAGTTCAAAGTTTTTATATTTAAGATTCTATACACCAAGAAGATAATTGATAAATGAACACTGCATTTCAGATATGAAAACATGTTGTTAGTAAACAAACATGTGGGGTCAATGAATAATATGAACCCTGAGATATAGCAGTAATAGTGTTAAACAGTTATATCACATGGTGGGCCACCGTGTCATAATTTGTGTTTTATGAATAATAACACAACTCTGTCTTATTTTTTAGTCTCCACCATCGTAGTGCCCTACAGC
>CAIGQQ010014881.1:0-13157 GCA_903798035.1 Danio albolineatus
ATTTATGTTGAAAAAAGATCATCGGAATCATGACATTTAGCGTTTGCTGTGTTGTTGTTGTTATAGCGCTATCCTTTTTGGATGCTGAAAGAACAGATGATTATGAGATAAAGTATTATCACTCTAACAAGTCTTGACCAAAATACCACTGCACTTCTGTTGGTGAATGTCAGTCAAGTTTCATTCAAACACACTATCACATCTACAATCCCAAAAAGTCGAGACAGTTTGTAAAATTAATTTGTTATTTGTTCATACTGTTAAACTTTAGTTCAATTGACAAATGTTTCCACTTACAAACAATTACATATTGTTATAGATGCAAGACGCTCCAAAAAAGTTAAATTAAAATGTTGATAGAATATCCATATAAACCAGTTTTGACACATTGAGCAGGTGAACTGGTAATATGTCAGGATTCATTTTGGTATTAAAGGAGCAAATCCGTCTTTAGAAGCAAAGCTAGATTACAGCTCACCATTCTGTGCCAAAAAATTCATATTTTTAAAGAATTGAAGTCTTTACCCTACCACAATACAGTATATCATACTGTGAAAATATCCAGTGAATCCATCACAGTTTGTCTTGAACAAAACAGGAAACCTCAGTTTAATGTGCTCGACCTATGAGAGCTTAGATAGCATTACATCAAAATATGCTAGGGTGTTAAATTAAGTCTCGTGTGCTCCAGGAGTACTCCAGAAAACATCAAGAAATACAACTTGAATCTTTGTAACTCCAGAAATAACAGCAATATGTCATTTATAAGCAGTGACGCATGTGGAAATGCGTGCTGGAGTAACATGAGTACAGATTTCCTAAATGATGAGGACACTAAACTATGACTGCCCCTTACAGTCAACTAGCCATTCATTGTGTGACTAAAATGTCATTTGCTTTGTCCCATTTCTTTTGGTAACACTTTATTTCTGTGGTCTTTTTGAGTATTAGTAGACTGTCTACTTAATATCTGTTGATACTGACATTCAACAGACATTTAACTGACTATAAGAAACTTTGCAAGTACATGTTAACTTACACTAACCCCAACCCCAACCCTAACCTTAACCTCAACCTGTCTACTTATAATCAGTGATGGGTCGTTCTTGAACGATTCGTTCATTTTGAACGATTCGTTAATTTTGAACCAATCTTTAATAAGACTCGGGAACGACGAGTCCTCTCAGGGAGTGATTCGTTCATCCGCGCATGCGCAGATTGCGCACAGATGTGCAGGTTTCGTTCCTTTTTTAAGTCTTTTAATTCATTCATCATGCGAAAGACAAAAGCCAATCATATGCGTTTAGAGCCGGAAAGAGATTTGATCCGTTCATGTATCGAGTCCTCTGTTTGAGTCACTCGGTCATCACGTGAAAGACAAAAGCCAATCATATACATTTAGAGCCGGAAAGAGATTTGATCCGTTCACCTCCCGAGTCCTCGGTCCGAGTCGTTCAACACGTGAAAGACACAGAAGCCAATCGTATGCATTAAGAGCCGGAAAGAGATTTGATCCGTTCACCCCCCGAGTCCTCGGTCTGAGTCATGTCTCTTTACATTTTGTCACGTGATGAACGAACCAAAAGACTCGAAAGGTGAACTAGTCATGGCTCCTTTCGGCTCAGACTGTGTACATTGGTTGAGATTATATGGACTGTCCGTGTGACGTGAACGAACCACTGAAATTTGAAGACATGAAGAGGTGAGCTGAGCAAAGAGGCAAAAATATCTTCATTGATAAAAGAGCAGGCAAACAGTGAATGATTATTTTCTCTTATAGCATTCTATTTATTACTTGTTTGTAGTGTGATCAACATTTGGGCTAGTTGTACATGTGTTTGGAAGCAATTCGTAACAGTTTAATAATATATTGGCAAATTGAACAAAATGAACGAAATGACTTGAAAAAAGATTCGTTCATCTCGATGAATGAGACTTAAAGATCCGAGTCAGTAAAATGATAAGAACTTCCCATCACTACTTATAATCTAATGAGAATTAGTTGCAATTTAACTTAAATCCAACAAATGGATCATCAACATAAAGTGTGGTCATTCTTTTTAGTCCACAGGACATGCTGAAGTGAATCACACTGTCACTGATGGACATATCAATAATAGCTGGTCTATGTGGTAACAGACATGCATTTTCGTGCAGGCATGCAAAGGCTTGCATAGCATTCCTCAACCTCATATAACAATTGATATGGCGATTCAATTTATTGTTAACCTCGAAACATGTGTGCTGTCCATGTGTCTGTGTGGAGTGTTGATCTAAACAGTAGAGTACACTGCATTGCAGATGAAATGACTTGGTTTTATAAAGATTCATCATTTTTTACCCTACGGATAATAATAGGCTAATACATCTTCCAAATCTGTACAGTATGTTTATTTTATGTTTTTCTCTATGGTAATTTGTATGCTCACACTAACAAAACATTGTGCAAAAAAGAGGAACTCAAAAAAAGAAAAGAGACTCTGTGCATACTTGTCTTACAGACCTAAAATATATATAGGCCTATGTAAAAAGAGCTAAATGTCTGTTGTCAAATGAACCAACTTAAATGGAAAGAAAATATGTTTTCCAATTATGCTATCTATATGAAACCTGCAGACACATCCATTACTGCAAAAATGGCAATTCAGTCAGTGTCTTTAGAGGGTTAATCTCTTAAGGCTGGGAGACACCAAGCTATGGGCTAGTTGCACAAGATGTTCACTGTTGATGCTGAAGTTTGTGCTCAGTGGTTACTCAAGTTACAAAAACTACTAGTGTGTAGTGTACATCCTAAAGATCATTTTGCTTTGACACCTGTTGAACTGAGAAAACTTGTCTGTTTGCTTGAAACAACTATGGCCTACTCTTCCCATACTGAAAGTTTGGGATCATCAACCAAGATGCGCTGTCCCAGAGACATCTCCGTCTGACTACAAGACGAGCGAACCACAAGCAGCACAAGCATATATATCATGACTACATGTACATGAGTATGTATATAAGTGTAAATATATATTTTGTAAACACACTAAAGAAGCATTGTGTTTTATTAACAGGATGTACATTGCAGCATTGTGTTTTGTAATTGAACATCTGTGTATTCAAACATATCTCGTGGTTAACAGGCAAAAGTACGGAAGTCCCAAGAGGCCATGCATTCAAATATATTTTCTCTCATGTTATGTCGTGATCACGACTTAATTATCTCGTGATCTTGTCATAACAACTCGTTTTCTCGTGATCTCGACGTAACAAAAAGTTTTCTCATGATCTCGACATAACAAAAAGTTGTTATGTTGTGATCACGACTTGTCTTTAGTTTTTATTTATTTATGTATTTATTATTATTATTATTATTATTATTATTATTATTATTATTATCAATAATAATAATAATAATAATATCTGGCCAGGGACAGAATAGCCTAGCTGTAGACGCGCATTCATGTTATAGGCGTTCAGAGCAGCCATAATATTATGAGCGCAAACGCCCGTGATTAATGTACATTTATGATTATATTCATGTATATGATTATATACCATTATTTACAATAATATTCCCTCAACTGTTACCATTTTAAAGCAACTCTTAAGTTGCTGTATGTATGAGTTACTGTAAATTATGAAGAATGATGAAGATCCTGGTTTTGCTTTAATCCTTTCCGCAAGTTATTTACAATTACTTTAAAATTGCGCCATATAGAGTTGCTTTAAAATTATATCAGTTGAGGGAACAGTATTGTAAATAATGGCATATAATCATATACATGAATATAATCATGAATGTACATCAATCACAGGCATTTGCGCTCAAAATATTATGGCTGTTCTGAACACCTTTAACATGTTGCACAAATGCACGTCTACAGCTAGGCTATTCTCTCCCTGGCCAGACATCGGCCAGATATTAATTTTATTAATAATAATAATAATAATAATAATAATAAATACATAAATAAATAAAAACAAAAAATAAGTCGTGATCATGACATAACTTTTTGTTATGTTGAGATTAGGAGAAAATTATGTCGTTATCACGAGAAAACAACTTTTTGTTATGTCAAGATTATGAGAAAACGAGTCGTTATGTCAAGATCACGAGATAATTAAGTCGTGATCACGACATAACAAGAGAGAAAAAATATTTTATTGCATGGCCTCTTAGGACTTCCATACAAAAGAGTGACTCGACTGATATTGAGAGAGTTTGCCTAATGTGTGCGGATCACACATTAGAAGAAGCACCAATGCTGTAGTGAATAATTGTTATATTTTTATTTAATAAAGATTATTTATTGTATTATTACTATATTACTATTATTTCTATTTGCAATCTGTGATATATTATACATCTTATATGTATGTTGTAAAGTGTATACTGAGAGCTTGTGCCCTTGACATTTATGTCTATTGAGAGTAGACGCAAAACAGAGACCTTCACTTATATTGAGAGAGATCGCCTGATGTGTGTGTTATGCAGGTGCGAAATACAATCACCTCAGCATGACCATATTTGTGTCAAGCTTCATTTTAATACTAAAAATAATAATAATATAACACAACGCAGAGAAACATTCATTCATTTTCTTCTCGGCTTAGTCCCTTTATTAATCCGGGGTCGCCACAGCGGAATGAACCGCCAACTTATCCGGCATTTGTTTTACGCAGCGGATGCCCTTCCAGCCACAACCCATCTCTGGGAAACACATCCATACATACACATTTACACACATACGCTATGGACAATTTAGCTTACCCAATTCACCTGTACCGCATGTCTTTGGACTGTGGGGGAAACCGGAGCACCCGGAGGAAACCCACGCAACCACGGGGAGAACATGCAAACTCCACACAGAAATGCCAACTGGCCCAGCCGGGGATCGAACCAGCGACCTTCTTGCTGTGAGGCGAACGTGCTAACCACTCGGCCACCGTGGCGCCCACGCAGAGAAACAACCGCTTCAAAAAAGACATGATCCCAACGGAGTACGAACTTTAGCATCAACAGTGAAAGAATGAAAGTAAATTAGTGCACTGAGGTATGCAGCAGTGTAGTGAGGATGTCCTCTCCTGTCGCTGATAAACTACTTAGTATTTTTATTTTAAACATGCTCATTTTTGGTAAAAAAAAAAGGGGGAAATTTTCGCCTCTTCCTTATAAGTTCTATGCAACCGGAAGTAAACGCGTACACACTTGCATCTTGAAGCTCACCAGCGCCATCTTGTGCACCTAGCCCATTAGTCGGCTGTTGAGCAGCGTCAGGCCATCGGTGAGTGTCTGTCATTATAGTTTGTTTGGTGTGTTTGACAAGCTGCTTCTGATCAGGCTCATGATGTTAATCTGCATGTAGAATCCATTGCAGTCGTTGGTGAAAGAGAACGAGTTGCTGTTGAGCTACAAACCCAAGCATGAGAACAAAGCTGAAAAGACGAAACTAAGCTAACATTGCAAGTCCAAAGGGAACATATATAAACCGTCTGTCATTTTATTACATTTTCCTAAATATTTGCAAACAGTATAAATTATCAGACATACAGTATTTGCATGAGCAAATCTCTCTGTGGTGAGTGAGAATTACTATGAAAACAGTACATAAACACTGCTTTTTTATGGTTTGTATGTGTGCTTGTATTTGCAGTTTTCCTGTGTGGAAGGACAATACGGGCTACTGCCACCTGCAGGTATGGAAAGACACATCCTCTCACACAGACAGAGAACACTCATTGTTGTTTTAGTCTGCTGTTGTCTGTTTAGTGTGTTCACATACATCTTTTTGGTCCAGACACAGCAAATGCAAGGAGACAACACAATCAGTTTTCATAAATGCTATTTTATGTCAGCTTGATGTGTCCCGAGTGCTGTGACAAGATTTATGCATATAATTGAGCCCTTATTCGGCTATAGGCAATTATTTAAATGGTTTATTAATAAACTTTGGATTAGTCAAATAACATTTGACATACATTAAACTGAGGCCCTAACTCTCTCGGGTTTATTTGCAAAGGAAATCCTTTGAACAGTATGTGAATGTGTCTCCAGCATCCTGACCAAATTTTCTAATTTGCAGTGCAGATCTGTATATTATATTGCAAATGTATGGTATATCGTGAATACGCTTATTTTACGTGGCCGCCAGAGATCAAACAACACCACAATCTTTTTAGAAGTAATACGCATAAGTGTCCTCCTAGACTTCAGTTCATGGCAGCAGGTAAACATTGTGGGGGCTTCTCTGCTTCAGTCTATGTAACCCGGTGAGCGATAAAACAATGCAGTCATCTGTAGCACACCCTCATGTGGTCTGTAATAGTATTGCCCCTGACATTTTACTGACATTTTAAACACTTCCATTTCCCTCTAACATTTAAGCCTCGCCAAGCACGTTCTTCTAAAGCTGATTTACCATAGTATTCACCAGTATTCAACAGAAATAACTGTGACTCTTCACCGATTGCAAACACAGATACATGGACAATGGATCATTTTAAAGCCGTGAAGGTCAGTCGATTCATCAAGCGGATCGCTCGTCTGAGTTTGCACTCGGTAAACATCAGTGAAGTGTGGTGAATTGATGACCTTCGTGGCCAATGACAGTCATTTCTGTTGAGCACATGAACACAACAGCCAATCATCGGTGTTTAAGAAAACCATCAACAATGCCTTAAATGTTAACGGGAAATGGACACTTTTTTACATTTCAGTACCGAAATTTTGTGTAGTGACGAGTCTAATATGGTTTAAGAAACAGTGCATTAACTTGAGTTTGATAAATAGCATCTAAAACGTGTGTTTGGGAAAGAAAATGCTAGCTAACTAGTGCCATTTCCCTTAACTTGGCTGAAAATTAGGTCCAATATCCCTTTTTATTTTAATTATTCAATCAGAACGGACCATGCACTCAGACAGCGGTGAAAGTATAAATTTGTGTCACTTTCTCTTCACTGATAAGATATACAGCCAGGTACGCAACATTCCTGTGTGACTTCTGGGTTTCTTCCCACCTCAGCCTCGATTTCGCTGTTTAAAATGGCGACCATGTGAAATCAGTCTATAGAAAAATCAGCCAAAAAACACACACACTTTTGAGCTACTGACCTTTTGCACTGTCAGATTGCCTTCCAAAACTATCATTATCCTCAATTCACCAAGTGAGGTTTATTTATAAACTAAATTACGAGAGGATCACGTGCTTATGATTGAACACAGCTGGTACCTCATCAGCTCAGCACAATGCACCAATCAGACGAATCATGACTCACTATAAATAACCAAAGCTTTCTACTCCAATCATCTTCGTCTTGAAGAATCCCCCCTTCCACCCCAACTCCTCCCCTTCTCTGATAGGGCGGCACGGTGACTCAGTGGTTAGCACTGTTGCCTCACAGCAAGAACGCCACTGGTTCAGCCTCTCTCCGAGCTAGTCGGCGTTTCTGTGTGGAGTTTGCATGTTCTCCCCGTGTTCGTGTGGGTTTTCCCCGGGTCCTCCGGTTTCCTCCCACCGTCCAAAAAAATATACAAAGTAAATAGACTACTTTTAACGGCCACTTAAGGCAATTCTAGTCAGATACATCTCAGAACATTCACAAGTGGGGGGAGTTCTCGAGACTCACCTAAGCTCAAACTCTCCTCTCGCCCTTTAAACGGGAGGGAGCCCGGGGCTCAAGGATATTCTGAGCTCAGGGCTCTCTCCCGGGACAACATGCCAAATACGCTTTATTATCAATCATCAGCTAAGTGTGAACTCTTGAAAGACCATATAATGTTAAACATGCCTCTGTCCCACCCTTTTTGGAGTGTGTTGTAGCTATCAAAATCCAAATTTGTTTCGGTAACACTTTATTTCGGTGGTCCATTTGAGCATTAATAGACTGTTTACTTAATATCTGTTGATACTGACATTCAACAGACGTTTAACTGACTATAAGAAACTTTGCAAGTACATGTTAACTTACACTAACCCCAACCCCAACCCCAACCTAACAATCTACCTATAATCTAATGAGAATTAGTTGTAATGTAACTTAAATTCAACAAACGGACCATCAAAATAAAGTGTGACCTTTGTTTCTATTCCCTCAATACGATTTATTTAACCAATGAATACACTGAAAATGTATGAATGTATATGTACAATGTGTTCTCTTGTCAAATAAATAAAATAAGAAGAGAAGCGTTTAAGCCAGCATGCAATATTCATTAATGAACTTTTAGCTAATCACTAGCATGGCAGTAGCACCATGTGCTTAGCAACTGTGGAGAGACCAGGAAATGATGTCTCTTGTGAAACTAGTCAGAGGTTTTACCTTGTTGAGGGTGTGTGGGTGATCGTCTGACAGAGTGTTGTGTCTCCCAATAGTTCTGCGTAGAGAGTTGCGTCGAGTGAGGTTTGAGAAGCCTCTAGTGATTTCATTGAAGCTTAAAATCCTCTGTTAGAAAATTCATTAACATATGATATATTAATATATATCATAAAACATAAATATAAAGTGTTTTATGTACAGTCACACAGGCTAAAAACTATATATTTATGTTTAAAAAAAGCATTGGTTTAATTTAATAACAATAGTTTGTACAAAAAATCTTGTCAGACAAACATACAACAAGAATTACTTTATGATTTAATATTTATTGTATAAACATTAATCATACAAAAATAAAATTATAATAATATATATTTATTCTTCTTTTCACTTTTTACCAAACATATTCAAGAAGTCCTGGCTTGTTTTTAATAACTGTAATAATATGCATGTATTATTTTTATATAATCTGTCAATATTGGTAACACTTTAAAATAATGGTTCATTAATTACTGTTAGTTCATGTATTTACTAACATGAACAAGCATTTAGAAATATAATTTATTATCTTTGTTAATGTTAGTTAATGTTATTAAAGTTAAATAACATTTGTTTATTTTAGTTCATGCTAACTCAGTGCATTAACTAATGTTAACAAGCACAACTTTGTATTTTAATGATGCATTAGTTAATGTTGAACTATGATTAATAAATGCTACACAAGATTTTTTATACTTAGTTAATGTTAGTACTGTAAATATGTTAACTAACATTATCTAGTGGACCATTGTGCTAAAGTGTTACCCAATATTATATGAATACATCAATGTACTTTGAATTCGTCAACTTACACAAAGAATAAATCATTTTAGGAACATATTTTATCAATATGCAAGCAGAAAGATCCTGTTTTATTGGATCAAAAACTCAAATATTTCACTTTGAGCCAAATCAAAACTTAACTCGAGCAAACAAAGTTACAAAGAGCAAAAATAAATGAAAGTAAAAAGTTTTGAATGAGGATACTCAAATGTTATTGTCACAAGATCACAATGGTATTGCATCATGACCCAGATGTTTCCACACCAGCAGTTCTACTTTACATCACAGGTAAGAAATGAAAATGAAAGCCAGTACCTTTTCTTTGGACTGGACAGATGGTTTCTGCTGTTGGAGAGACAGGGAGATCTCCATGATGGAGCTGACCGTCTGCTGGAGACCAGTGAGGTTATACAAAATCTGAGCTCAAACTTCTGGGCTCACAGAAGCAACGTGTGACTGTGCAAACACCATAAAACACAACACTGTGGGGTATAAAAGTCACTGAGAAGGAAAACACACTGACGCACATTCAGCCAACAATCATCCAAAGAAACCAGAGGATGAAAGAGCGATTGGTATACGCCAGACAAAAATAAAATACACAATTATCTTTTAAAAAGAGTTTGTTTAACCAATTTGCATATGTAAAGTTAGTCCATCTGATCAATCAATTAATAAAACGTTTTAAAAAGGTTTGATAAGTTCAAATAAACAAAAATAAATTGTTTTTAGCAATTCGTTAGTAATCAATTCCCACCAACTACATTTATGTGAATATAAACAAACTTGTTAGGATATTGGAATTATTATATAATTTATTTGGATATTATAAGATTATTTTCAGGTTTGGGAAATAGACACATTTTACAAATCCCCTAGAATTATTTTTTTTTTTTACAATTTTTAAATCCATTCAGCCCATCTCTGGGTCTGGAGGGAACACTTTTAGCTTAGCTTAGCACAGATCATGGAATAGGATTAGACAAATAGCGACTCAAATGACCAAAGAGTTTTGATAATTGTCCTATTTAAAACATCTTGACTCTTTTATAGTTAAATCGTGTGTTAAGATTGATTGAAAATGCAAAGTTGATATTTTCTTGGTGGATATGGCTAGGAACTATGCTATCACTTTGGTGTAATAATTAAGCAACTTTTGCTGTTGTACCGTGGCTGTAGCAGGTGCAATATTTTGCAGTGCTGTTAATTAGTTACCTAGCTGGGTATTATTTTCTGTTGCTGCATAAAATCACTGCACCTGCTGCAGCAACAGACGGCTGAATGAATTTAAAAATACTAATAGTTAAACTGTTTAGGCAACATTAAGATCTTTAACTTGAGTAACTTAAGTACTCAACTTAAAAGTACTCAACTTAAAAGTTACAAATAATCAAGTTTTTTTTTTAATAATTGCGTTGCCAATACTGCTGAGCTACTTTACCTGCTCATTTTAAATGTAATCGGTTTCCACAAGTTTCCTTAAATGAGCTGTACGTTTATTTTTGACTCTTCTGAAGCATAAAAATACAGTAATATGTTTGCACTGGGCCACTGTGCCACCCAATCTAGGTGAAAGAGGGGGAGAAGGGGAGGAAGGGGTGTTTCTTCCAGACAAAGAAAGTTTTGGAATGAAAACTGTTATTTCAAGTGATTAACTGACGCGGGACCAGTTGTGGTCAATCATAAGCATGTGATCCTCTCAAAGTGACAGTTCTAAAGTTCATTTTCAAATATTCATTCATTCATTTTCTTTTCGGTTTAGTCCCTTTATTAATCTGGGGTCGCCACAGCGTAATGAACCGCCAACCTATCCAGTATGTGTTTTACACAGGGGATGGCCTTCCAGCTTCAACCCATCCCTGGGAAACACCCATACACACTTATTTGCACACATACACTATGGACCATTTTAGCTTAACCAACTCACCTATAGCGCACGTCTTTCCTTTTCGTGGAGGAAACCGGAGCACCCGGAGGAAAACCCACGCGAACACAGGGAGAACATGCAAACTCCACACAGAAATGCCAACTGACCCAGCCGAGGCTCAAACCAGGGACCTTCTTTCTGTGAGGCGATTGTACTCACTGCACCACCGTGACACCCTCATTTTCAAATTTTTTTTTTTTCATTTACAAGATCTGAGGTGAACTATCTGCTGCTGCCTTCAAATGGCCATTAAATGTCATTAAGAATGGCATTCAAACTCACATTGGTAGCATTTCACACTAAAAAAAGCACACAATCAGTAGCTGAGGTGATCGTTGTCATAGTAGTTTGTGCTGTTTTTCAACCACAAGAAATAGAAACTGTTTCTAAAATAGAAATATCAGGTGATGGTTTGGATAAAGTCTCCTTTAACATGGAAATCCTTTTGTCGCATACTGTCAGTGTTCTGCACGCTCCTTCCTGTTGGTGTCATCAATCTGGTGACCTGCATTTGCATGTAGTCACCAGAGGGAGTGGGTGAAAAATGTTTTGAATATTAATTGCAATACCTAGTTCAACCACATGGTGTGAATCTTGCATTCTGCACCATTAAAAAACTGAACTGATTGCATTTTACAGGGTAAAATATTACTTTTTATTACAGAAAGATGCTTATGGTAGATTAACTTAACTTGATCAGTTACATATCCAATCAGAAGTTTATTGTAATAGGGAGCTGACAAATAGGGAGTAAAAAATACTTTTTTTGTAAAACACCATTGTTGATAATAAAATAATTATGTACTGTAGTTTGCAACATAGGCTAATTTTGAAAACGTAGCCCTATATACATTTCTGGAGATCGCAAAATATGTAGCCAGAGCTACATTATGGCTGTATTTCGTCGTTAAAATGAAGGTTACGAGTGGTACGACACTGTTCCTTTTCTTGCTTACCAGCTGACGCTTACTCCATGTGGACGCATTTCCACTGTTACCAGTTAGTCCGATAGTTCGACATGTACGTCAGCAAATTTGAGATGCAGAGCGGAGTTGATTGTGACAATGAGGTTTAAGTCCTGTTTCAGAAAGCAGGTATGACAAAAACAAAAGTCAAAAAATAAAATAAACAGGTAAATAGCAGGGTGAGAATGTGATCAAATCTGAAAGCGTGGTAAAAATCAGGGGGCTTTTCTTTTTCTGGATTACGTTTTGACTTTAAGAAAGGTGGTGGGTGGGTCAATCAGTGCTTTTTAAAATACTATTGGTTGGGTTAAGGGAAGGGGGATCGGTCGGTTGGTCAGTCATCAGTCAGTTAGTCAACAATGACCTCGGGTAGATTTACGTGAGAACATTGGCCCTCGCAAGAGAAATTTGAGATCTAAAAAAGCATACACAGTGGCCTCTGGTGGATTCATGAAAACAAAAACTACAAAAAGCACAGCTCCTGGGACATATTTTACTCTCTCCAGAAAGGTGTATGGATACAAAATCAGAATAAGCCTGGGTTAGTAGTTTGAGTCTGATGTTTGGCTCACTTAATTTTTTTTTTTTTATAAATTCTTTCCGTTTTTTTTATTTCTTTTACATTTTTTACTTTTTACATTTGACTATTTCTTAAATACGCCCCATGGTGTGACCATTTATCTTCACTGCAATGTCACTTCTGATCATATGGTGCCATTTATTTTATGTGAAACCAGGAATAATAGCTTTTTCTCAATAACTTGTCAGACTTGTTGGACATTGTCAATAAATAGGAGTGTCACACCAAAGGCCAACAAAACATACTTTTATAGTGGCTCAAAAAAAGTTAAAAACATTAAAAATTCGGTCCCACTTTATATTAAGTGTCGCTTATACCTGTGAACTTACATGGTAATTAGATGTGTAAGTAGTATGTAACTACAATGTATGTACACACTGGTACATAGAATTTACTAGTTTAACACTGGTGTAACTACACTCATGTAACAACCCACTGAATAGTATTTGTAAGTACAAATGTGTAACAGGACATTGGTAACAACACTTTGAAAGTACACATCTGTAACAAGAGTTATGTAAGTGCATTGTGTAACAACAATATGTACTTGCAGATGTTTTCC
>CAIGQQ010014885.1:0-14407 GCA_903798035.1 Danio albolineatus
GCATTAATACTGCATGTGTGTCGCTGTTTTTACTTCTGGTTAAGAATTAGAGTGATATGCTGGGAGACCGGGGGGTTAGTTTTCGGGGTGAGGTGTCTGAAATACGGGCGACTCCCGTTAAAAGCGAGTGTTAGCAGATTAGCTCACGCAGACACTATGACTTCAATGTTGATAAGCCGTGGTGGACATTCTCTCA
The DNA here is from genome assembly GCA_903798035.1 of Danio albolineatus. NCBI lineage: Eukaryota > Metazoa > Chordata > Actinopteri > Cypriniformes > Danionidae > Danio > Danio albolineatus. The sequence continues at coordinate 197 of CAIGQQ010014885.1, forward strand.
CGCTGAGCGCTGTCGACCAATCGCAACAGACTGGTTCATCGGACCAATCAGCGCAGTTTAGCATCGCGCGAAGGAGGGGTTTTGGAACAAATGAATCCCTGAACGATTCATATAGGAGTCGCTGGGATAATGAGGTAAAAATAAATGCATATTATAAGACAATGAAAGTGTTTTTTGATCATGCATGCAGATCAGCCTGCTGTTGGAGACCCCCAAAACTAAAATATGACCCTTTTCAATGTATAATATGGGCTCTTTAACATATACCTTATCTGTGCGTTTATGTTTGAGTTTTTACTGCAAATGTCACATCCATAACGCTGGAATTCCTCTTATCTTGTTTGAATGAGTCAGAAACGTGAATGCACGAAATTAACATGATTCTATTTACTGGTAAGCAGCAAGCCATTCTGCAACAACACAACACCAAACAAACACAGCTTGTCTTCCTCGCTGTAGGGCTGAAATGGACTTGTGCTCATTTCAGAGCAAAAAAAAAAAACAAATTCAAAAGCAAAACTTCCCCCTCGGAGAACAAACCCAACACACTCTCTCTCGTCCACTTTCTCTGAGTGCCGCCACTGGTCACAACGCGAGCCGCAAACACACACAGCTGGCCTCCGCATAGCTCTTTGTGTCCGCCGCTAGCCTGAAGAGATGAAGTGTATGAAGCACTGAGAGCGTGTCCGCCGCATAAATGCATGCGCTGAATAGGCCTGCGTGTGTTTATTCGACAGCATGCGCCTGCAGCCATGCAATATTTAACAGCACTCTAGTCGTCCCACTCCACGGCAGACACACAATGCAGGGGGAGGACGAAGAGGATGATGATGAAGGTGCCAGGGGGAACGTCTTAAAAGCCGGATTTTTTTTTTTTTTTTTTTTGACTCCATTCTGCCCTTTCAAACAAACATGAGCATCATCTTTTGGCCTCCATCCTCAAGCCACTGCTGCTTTACAATGGAGGCTTTTCACAAGACGGCGATGACGCATTTATCAGCATATTAATTTCTGCAACGTTTTTAACATCTTGTATTTGGTATATAGTTGGGTACTGAAAATAACAACATCCACTTCACACTTAACATTCGAGAGTGTTCTTAAAGGGCCATGAAACACCAGAACACATGTGTTGAGCTGTTGACAGTCATATATGTGTCCCGCGCTGCTATAAACACTATAAGGACACATATAATTGACTAAAAAGTGAAAATTGGTTGTTTTTGCGTTATTTCGAGCAAATTCGTTCTTCCGGTTTGACACGAATTTGAGGCTGCGTCACACTGATGAGATCCATGTGTGTATTCCAGCGTGGAGAGTGTACCGGTGAGTGCATCATGGCGTCTCCGAGCGTGCGGCATTAATTCATGACTTTGTTCAAGCCAATCAGCGCACTCTATTGTGTATGCGGTGCAACTCATTAATATGCACGAGAGCTTCGGAGACTGTTTGTACGTGTTGCAGTGTCCAGACGGCAGAGAGACGCCACGTTGTGCTTCCAAAACAAGTGGAAGAAGAATTGTTTGGAGACACAGAGTCTCCAGTGTTGTGTTTATGTGCTGCAACGAAGGTTGTTTACATTCCCGCTATGAGAGCGCAGCTGGACTCACACGCGTGCACAGCAGAAATGCGTCTGTAAGAAACTTTATTTTTTCACCCGAGAGCTTTCCGCATCTGGAAATGGAGAAATCGGGATTTGCCGCTCGTCTCCTTTTAAAACAGACGCCGCTCCAGTTTATGTGGATTGTCCTGCTCTACAGATTTGGTAAGCGATCAGTGCTCTTGTTTGTTTATTCAGATGGCGAAGTTAGTTTGTAGTTAGTTAGTACTTTGTAGAGTTCGTAACTCTTTCAGTGTTGAAAGACAGACCTTAGTCAAAATGATGAACTGTTACTGAGTTTACAGAACGTTAATATCTGTACAATATTAAAGACTGAAAGATTCGCTGTACATTCTGCTCTCCAACTGCAGTCAAACAATTACTTTCGTGTAGAATTTTCGCCGCATTTTGTGACAGGATAGTCTGCGGAGGGTTTTTATTTCTCCCTTACGCCGCGCGGTATTAAACGCTCCATTAAAACAACACTCTTAATAGTTTCTCACATCTCGTTTGTCACGGGGGACACACAGGAAATGCTCCTGGATAAAAGTATAAGTGCCAAACTGCCGTTAAAGTTGACAAATTAAGAATTTGGCAAATAATTGGATGACTGATGTCAATGTAAACAGTCACTGTCTTTCTCCCCTGCGTCTGTGTGTGTGTGTTGCTTGTTTGAACATCAGCGCGTGCCCAAATGGAAACTCCTATCTTTATGCAAAACCTTCCCTCTTTCCCTCCCCTGACACTCTCACCTAAACAGAGCTGGACACGCCCACTTTCCTGAGCTTTTCCAGACTAGAGGTGTGAAAACACCCTGCTGAGCCAGGGGGGTTTCGTGGCCCTTTAAACACTGCTGATTGTCCAATGTGTTCACATGCTCAACAGAAATGACTGTGATTGGTGAACCAAAGACCTTTACAGCCAGTGTTCATCGATGTTCACCAAGTGCAAACACATATCCACAAAAACTGGAGCTTTTTAGAGTGGTGTAGATCAGTCGACCTATCAGCGGTGATGCGATGACCTTCACAGCCAATCACAATCAATTTCGACACAATTTGCTAAACGTAAGTTGTCGAGGGAAGTCCCAAACACTGAATTGGTAGGTAGTAGTCACGTAACGGATCACAAATGTCACTGTTCGGATCACATTATGTTGTTTTAGTCACGGATCGGACCATTTTTTGGATCAGCCAAAAAGGGGAGGAGACAAATGTCATTTGCTTTCCATTTATTACAGAAACGGCACTGCAAGACGCTTTTGGTTTTAACCAACAGAACTGAGAAGCTGTAATTATATTAAAAATAAAATGAAGAAATAATAAGCTGAATAAAAATAAAAAAGGTAAAATATTCAGTGAAAGAAATTCCGTTGCTGATGACGTTAAATGTAGTAATCTAATATTATAATATGTACAGCCCATATTTATTTTTAGTCTCATTTTTAATGAAATGATACAGTTATTGACTCATAAAACTTCATGTTTCATTGTTAGATGATCATTTATGAAGAATTATTCAGTGGCCTGTTTTTGATGACTGGTTGTCGCCAATTACTGGTTACATAATGTAATTAACTTTCAATTTTGGGCGTTGTTACATGATATTATATATTAAACGCCTTAAGCATGTGTGGGATGCATAACTGGTCTAATCACAAGTACCTGTTTCATCAAATCAAAGCTTCTAAATCAATTATAAATGCAAACAGTAATAAAAATAAATAAAAAAGGTCTATCAATACAGACTAGGACAGCTAACCAATCAGAACACGTCTGGCTTATAAAAGGGGAGGGGCTTTGATCAAAACAAATTGTATCGACATCATTGCAGAATGACTTTAATATTAAATTCATATTCTATGAAAATGACAAACGTTTCCTGATCTCATATGCATTTAAAACTTCTTGTTTTAAGACGCTTTGTGACTCAATATTAGGACACAAAACGGTATGACCTGCTCTTTAAATAAAAAGGAAAGCATAATTTGGATTAGGGCTGCAGGATATTCGAAAAATCTAAAATTGCGCTTTTTTGTTTGGTCACGATATATACTGCAATATGAATATAATTTCACCAGACATTTTGAACAGCTGTTTGGAAAGATTCCACTAACTTGGATAAACTGGGAGTCTTTTTCTGCATAAATTATAATAAACTACAATCAAAATTAAATAAATAAACAGTGCTTTACGGTTCTCTGGGGAGTCTAACAGTAACAGTAGGACAGAAACTGAACAATCAAATGTAAAACAGCATGATCATCCTTGTAAAAATAATGAAAAATTCCAATATCTTTATCTATTAATCTTTTATAAATAATCTAACTCTGTGATGTGACTAGGCATGGCCCGGTAGAAGATTCTGATGGTATGATAACCTTATTGGATAAAAATATCAGGGTTTGACGATATTGTGCTCTAAAATATACTCTTTTTATGTGTCTGAGTAAAAAAAACAATATATTTTATTTTAAGAAACATTTAAAGTATTTTGGAGCAGTAAACATGTCAGGCTAAATAATGAAAGTGAATGATTGACTTCTGCTGTCTTCATTTATTTCAAAAACAGATTTCTTAACAATTTAAAAATGGCATCGTTGGATTACTTTTCTGCTGGAGATACTACTGTCCTAAAAAAAGTAAATTAAAAATCAAACAGATACCTTAGGAACGGTATTAAAGGAAATTTTGGCGATTTTAAAACCTTGATTTTCCATACCGCGGTATACCTTGAAAATGTGACTACTGCAGATACACACATTACCATATCGATGCCCAAACGACATCTTGTTCAGCCATAATTTGGATCTTTAAGTATGGATTTCAGATCATTAGCTCAAACGTGTGTTTGACAGACTGATAATCGAGCTAACCTTCAGACTTTATGTATCTGATTTCACACACTGTCAGAGAAGATACTCCAGTTGTAGTATAAACTACTGTGAGTGGTGTGCCTTTCAACTGCAGTTATATAATCTATTTTTAAAACAATCTATTTCTTGGTTCTGGTAGAATTATGACATGTTTTTCCACTAAGGCAAATAGAAAAGCTAGAATATTATTTAAAACAGCAATGATATGTTATATATTATAGCCAGAGTAATGTGCAAACACTGGTGTCAGCTCAAAAAAGGGATGATTTTATATTACTTCTAAGTGAGTTTTCAGTGGTGCAAACCCTAAATTTAATCCACAAACTGCATACAAGCACATTTCATGATGCTCACAGAAATGCAGTTATCATAATTATTAAGTAATATTAATTAGTTTTATTAGTTTTCACAAACACAATAAAGCTTTAATGGGCTTTATGATCTGTTCATTTTACCATACGGGTTTTAACTTTTATCTAGCATTAATTATCATCATCATCATCATCATCATCATCATTATTATTATATTATTAATTGTGTAAAAAGACATATTTGATTCTTCATATTGGTTATTAAACAAATAACTCATAAAATGATTCATGTTGGGTTTGCTAGATTTGGGATGCCGCTGTGAGCGTCATCTTCCATCAGTGCAGTATGGTGGACAGAAACGTACATTAAAAACATAATAATAAACAGAAAAGGCCTTGAGTATGGACAGAGAGTTCATTTGGAGGGGGAGACGGACATCCCAAATGGACATTAGAAGCAGGACGACACGCGTCCAGCGGAGGAGAGTCTTCCTGCGCTGTCAATAGCACGTCTATTTATAACCTGCCATTGTAGAGGACGTGCAGCACTGCGATCTGCACAGAGACGCGTCTAAAAATGAAGAGTTTGTACAAGCACAGTCCATACAGCAATAACAGGACCCGACGCAACCCAGCAGCATCAGAAAGAGCTTTAATGCCAGGTAATGACAGACTATCCTCAGCGCAACAGAATGACAGTGACAGGACAAAGACACAGATAATAAAAGAACAATAAATAATAAAAAATAATAAAAATAATTTAAAAAACAGTATATTACTATATGCAATATTGTATGTGTAACTATATGTGCAAATTAAAATGTTAACGGTGTGGCGTTAAATAAACGGGTGTGCTGTATATGAGTATGAATAAGAGGTTCTCCATTTCTGGTCCAAAATACAGATCAACAATGCAGTGAAGCGTTATTATAAAACAGAACAGGGCAATTAATTCAATCAAATGAGTTCTTTTCACTTAAATATTTAATAAAAGTTAATTGCAATTCATAGGAACGAGTTACACTAAATATAAATTTGAGTTAACCTAGCTGATTTCTAGTTCGTTAGATTGTAAAAGGAAAATAAATGTTGAAATTAATTGTTAACGTGATCATGAATCCCATCTGAAAAGGGAAAATGATGGGGAGTCGGTTGGGGGCGAATGCGTTCAACAGAGATGTTGGATGTAACCTTTTGTTTCTTTGTTTAATTGAGGAGCTACAACTAAAATTAAACGTTTCATTTATCAGACTTTTACAATGTAAATACTGTCACTTCCAGATGCACAAGACATCGGCGAGCAAATAAAGGCAAAGGCAGGAGCAGCTCGACTACTGTATTCCGCATTCAATTTCATTGTGTTATAGACCAGTGGGTCGCGGAGTGTGTGGTCAAAAAAACAAAAAAAACATACATTTTTAACTTATTTTGCTTATACCGGACTTTAATTCTGAAATAAATTTACTTTAATATTTCTATAATTGATACATTTTGTCATATGACAGCAATAAAATATTGTTTATTTGTAAGTCTTGGTGATTTTCTGATGATTTATCTGTCACTACTTGTGAATGTTAACAAATAAGTACAAATTAATTATTATAATTCCTAAAATTATAATATAGTTCCAAAAAAAATTTGGGTCGCGGCTTGATGACCATGTAAAAATGTGGGTCCCGTGGCCAAACCAGTTGAGAACCACTGTTATAGACCATTTCAATGTGGTCATGTCATTGGCCCATGAACATTTCCTGCTTGTTATCAAACTATTTCATAACTGTAACAAGACACCATTCAATCATAACCTGATTCAAAACAGCGATCATAACATGATTTATCAATTATGTGGCTCGTTTTGGATTTTCGGAAGCTCTAGAAATTAAAAACGTTAAACAGGAAATACATTAGAACCATTGCTTTTGTTTACATCCCTCAAAATGGTCTACAAATGGAATTGTTTATGTTTTTACTATAATAAGTTCATTATGAAACGTAAAAAAATTATACTGCATGTTTTAAACCAACGTTTTATAGTTATTTTTAAATAATACGCAAATAAATTAGAAATCACCCATGGCAAATTTAATGTAATATGGTTTGGTATATTTAACTTTGGCTTCAAATAAGTTTGGTTTTTGGCCCTTTATAAGAAAAAAGTTTGGGCACCCCTGATCTAAGTGTTTCTGCAGACTGTTTTTAATCAAGTCTGATTATAAAAAACCTATTTAATTCATGTTTACCGTTAGACTTTGGTTATATTCACACACTACTGACACACAACTGGGTTTAAACCCCTTATAAAGAAAAGTTTTGCATAATAGGTGCCTTTTAATTCACTTAAATGCACCTGAAATGATCTACATCGCAATATGTAACCCTGAAGTGAAATCATCCATGTGTGTATATATATTTGTGGTGGAATTGAAGGAAGTGCACTAGAAGTAGGTCACATGCCATACTGAAAGAGATTTCTGCTGAATTGACTTGTGTTTGATCAGAATGACATGAGAACAATCATCCGCCAGCATGTCCATTAATGGCCCATTAAGACCACTAACGCGAGTCTGCTCTATTTTAAGCCACCACAGCGGCTACAATCACAGAGAGTCAACACGTATAACGCCATGACTTAAAACTTGAGGGAAAGAGAAAGCAGAGGTTTTGATCTGCTGCCGATCAGTCGCTCTAGCATTTATTTATTAATATATTTTATTGTCATTGTTCAATTTAAGAACATACACAAATTATATTCGATTTTTATACAGAACTTGAAGCGGAAATCCAATTATTTTGGATGGATTGATTGTATTTGTAATTTCCTTTCGTTTATGTGTGAATGTTTGGGAATACTATTGGTTTCATTTTCCTGTAAGACTCTCCTGCTATTTTTGCAAACGTTTAATAAACCAAAAAGCCACTAAAAGAATGTGGTCGCTGCAGGAATGCACGCTGCTCAGTGAGTTCACAGCTCACGTTGGCTCCGATGGACACGTGACAGATCAGTTACAGTGGATTCTTACCTGCCCGAGCTGTCAACAAGACCAAACACACACGAACAATGGCGAAAGAATGCTTTCTGACCAATTAATACACAGAAAGGTCATGTGATAGTGGCTGTGTTCCAATGCCCCGTGAGCTGTCTACCAAGGGTGCATATTTCGGCGTCATTTGTGAGCAATTTCTAAAGGTTGGGTATTGTGTAACTTTTAGTCATGCTCCAAAAGCAGCATTGAAAGTATTGTTCAGTGTGCATGAGGATGAGAAAACGTGTAATGTTGTTGAACACTATGATAACTATACTCCACGATAGAAGCTCAAGTATGATCTTCCTGATTCAGTGCTATTCAACATGCATGTTTTGCTTCTGAGACATTTGGCATTATTGTACTTCCGAAGAACGCCGGCATCTGCCTCTGCCCAAACCGGTTCCTCTGGACACTCCAGAAACACATGGCCCTCGCTGCACATATGTCTACCATCCATCTACCGCTGATTTAAAGTACTCAGGTAAACATGTGCAGCGGCTGAGCGAAATTACTTTTAGGGATGAACCGATACCACTATTTCACAAACAGATACGACAGGGCTCGAAATTAACCTTTTTGCTTGGTAGCACTGGTGCTCCTAACTTTAAAAATGTAGGCGCACCAGACAAAATTTAATCGCACCCACCAATTATGAACACCATTGCTAAGTTTTATATAAACAGATTTATTGCATTTGAAATCAACACTAATCAAAACTAACAAGCAAAAATATATATATATATGCTTGCGTGAGGAAAATATGTCTCAACGAAATCCTGTTATCACTAGAAAATACATTTTTATAACATAATTGAGTGACCAAAAGATACATGGGCGGACCGCTCAGCGGCCCTGCACGCACTACTTGACATGAATGAATCTGTTAACGTGCTGTGTTCTCACAGGTGATGTCTGATATTGCACAGTTGCTTTTGATATATACATTATTATTTGTATACGTAATTTTAATAGCAATACTCTTTATGAGCTGCAATATTAGTTTAATCTTAGTCCATGCAAGCCCTTTTGCGATGGTGTACGTGGTGTTAACTTTTACTTATGGCTGCACGGCTGACAGCATCTAGCGATTAAATGAAGGATTCAACAGAACATCTCGTGCTTAAAATGTGTAGATGTGGCAGACAGTTACCTGAAAATTCCGTCCCACAGACTTTACAGTGAATGCTTTAGTTATTTTCATAGCGGACTTGAAGCCAATGGACAAATGTAGATTGTGGATTAACATTCACCGCAATATCAGTAATTAGATGTGCCATTATTTGTTGCTTTAGGTGTTTTCTAAAACAAAATCTGATGGTGTTGTTGTCATTCTCATCTTCAGCGCTTTACATGCTCGCGGTTTTAGCTCTCCTGTCATCTGAAGGCAGAAGGCGTTGACTAAGTGATTGACAGCTGATTTTAACCAATCCATTCGCAATCAGTTCTAGTGCAGTGGGCCAATAAAAAGAGTGCGAAGGCGGGGCAAGCATTGCAGTCTTTGTTTACTGCAGCAAGTTGACATGACAACAGTTTTAAACAGTTCTTGAGCGCTGCCTTTCAAGTGCAAAGATGCGTTCTGCGTGAATGTGTCCTAAATCTGCGCATGCGGGGAACATTTTGCAGTGAAAACCGGTCGCACGCAACAATTTTATGAACTCACACAAATGCTCCCAAATATATTTTGAGGTCGCATAGATTCAATTTCAGGCGCATATGCGACCAAAACGGTCGCAATTTCGAGCCCTGTACGAGTACGAGTATTTTAATTTGTGTACTTGCTGATACAGGAGTACCAATTCCGATACTTCTTAGATTTGGTTTCAATGAAAGTGCAATTAATTTAAAAGGAGGTTAAAGGCCACTAGCAAGGATGAACCAAAATATACATATTATTGACAACCCTGCAAATCGATATCGATTATCAAGTAAGCATGGACATTTAAAGGACATGTTATACATGCATTCACGACTTTACATAATCAAGTGTGTGCAGTTTACGTTAGCTTATGGAGTCACTCTCTGCATATTGGGCATGCATAAAACCCTGTTGTGCGCAGTTCATCGTTATATTCACGAGTCTTGCCGTTAATATGCAGGTCAGGTAATCAAAAAGTAGGCTACATGATGTTTAATTATGGGTGGGTCGCAGGTGGATAAGATCAATAGTTGGTTATACAAGCTATAACTACGTTCTCGAAAATATTAAGATGTTTAAGCGATTTTATCTTGACAGCCTGCTACAAATGCGCATGCGCTCATTTCAAAAATTGCGCGACCATCATCTCACAATGTTTCTGAGTTTTCTCGTCCTTCCGACCGAGTTCGATCTTCCGAGGTAATCTGGGAATGCTTTACATCAGTGGTTCTCAAGCTCTTTTCACCAAGTACCACCTCATAAAATAATTGTCTCTCCAAGTACCACCCGGTGTTGAAGTACAGTAGCATGGTAGGCATAATTAAGCAGCTACAGCACTGCACAGCTCAAAAACAAGGCAGATTAATTCTTCGAATTGAGAATATTTATTATTGTCAACCACTTAAATAAAAGACTGATCACATCGGTGTTCTCGTGCACATCAAAGGGTTAAAAGTGTGATCAGTTTTTTACTTTAATTATTCAGAGATTCCTTCGCGTACCACTAGAAGGAAGCTTGTGTACCACAGTTTGAGAATCACTGCTTTACATTAAACGTTAGATTAAGATTTGGAGGACAGGAGTTGGAAAAAGTCCTTACCCCAGGTGGACGAGTTCAAGTATCTTTGGGTTTTGTTCTCGAGCGAGGGTAAGGATGGAAAGTGAGATCGACAGACGGATTGGTGCACCGGCAGCAGTAATGCGGTCGATGTACTGGTCCGATGTGGTAAAGAAGAAGCAGAAAAGGCAAAGCTCTCGATTTACTGGTCAATCTACGTTCGTGCTCTCACCTCTGGTCATGAGCTTTGGGTCATGACCGAAAGGACAAGATCTCGGATACAAGCAATTGAAACACGTTTTCCGGGAGGAGCTCGGAGTAGAGCCGCTGCTCCGCCACATTGAGAGAAGTCAGTTGAGGTGGCTCGGGCATCCGTTTCGGATGACTCCTGGATGCCTACCTATGGAGGTTTTCCAGGCATGTCCCACCGGGAGGAGGCTTTGTGAAAGACCCAGGACAGGCTGGAGGGACTATGTCTCTCAGCTTGCCTGGGAATCGCCTCAGAATCCCCCCGGAGGAGCTGGAGAAAGTGTCTGGGAAGAGGGGGAAGTGTGGGGTTCTCTCTTAAGACTGCTGCCCCCGCGACCCGGCCCCAGAAAAGCAGAAGAAAATGAATAAATGAAATGAAATGAATTTAATTTAATTAATTTAATTAATTAAGATACAAATTATACAAAACAAATTTCGTTTTAAAAAGACAACTTTTACAAGAAAAATGTATAAAGTGTATATTTTTGTTCGAGCCTGTCTTGCACACCTGATATAAATCTGCCAGGTAAGTTTGCAGCCTTGACCAAACTTCTACAAATGACGAATGACAAAGAAGTTCCCATTTAATAATTTATTAAATGAACAACAGGAGAAAAGAAAAACAAACGTTTCCACTAGGGCTGTAACGATACACCAAACCCACGATTCAGTTCGTATCACGATTTTTGACTCACGATTCGATTCGTATCACGATTTTTTTTCGTGAGGGGTGGGAATTTTTTTTTTTAAAACAATATTTTTTATCAATTCAATTGAAAAATCTTTATAAACTGAACACCAAAGAACAAGATAAACCATGCAAATTATTAACTATATAATTAGCCAAATATAAAATAAATAATAGACAAAGCTATAACACTTCTGTTTTTTTGTAACAAAATACTGTTGAAAAACAAACAGAACTAAACTCCATTGTGGAGATGATTCGAGCATGTTGAAAATTCTTTTTCAATCAAGTTCTCTTACATTTAAGAGATGTAAACTTTGCCTGACAAATGTGGCAGCATGTGGAGGAAACAACTAATTTATACAAAGCGCACAAGAATGAGGCTGCCAAAATGGGCAATGCAGTAAAAAAAAAAATCGACCGCAGAAGTCAGACGAACAGGTGCAGCCATCAATTAGTGATGCATTTAAGCGATGCACAAAATATAGGAGGGACAATGTGAGGTGGAACAAATGCACTGATGCAGTAACCAAGAATCTCTGCGAAAAAAATAGTGTCTTTCAATACTTTTTTTTTTTCTTTCGGAGACCGTAACCACACCCGACAGCTATAATGAATTGTCCGGACGTACATATTTCTCCAAAACAGCCATTCTACGAGCCTACAAACGTATCCGTGGTGAGCTGCAACAGCCCAATTCCACCACAGTCGAGTATTTTTCACTTACAACAGATGTATTTGAGTACAAAAATGACACTTTACATGTCGCTAACTTTCCATTTCATTGACACGGAATGGACACTGGCGTCAAAATGCCTCCAAACTGAACCTAGCTGTGCCCAACACAATTGAGAAGATGGAGAAAGCCCGCACGGACCGTGCCCTTTCTGCTGTGAACTATTAAATTCTTATTTTCCCCGGAGCGGAACAAATTTTCACCGCACAGTTGGACAGGCACAAACAAAAATATAATTCATACATTTTTCTTGGAAAAAAAATAACTTTTTGAAACGAATTTCGTCAGGTATAATTTATATATTAATTGTGATGTAGTTTTGGTTGGTCATTTAACTACTAGATTAAAAAGAATAATGAATAACCTTTGCGGTGATGCGCTTCAAAACAAGTGCGCTATATGCTTCAGCGCCAAAACACAAGTTGCCGAGAGATTGTGTTGGTTTGGTAAATAAAATAGCCTAAATAAAATTAAAGTTAAATATTCATAGTTTCAGAGAACCCCATATTAAAGTCTGGACATCTGGTGAACGCCCGTATCCCTCTCTGTGCAGCCAGACTAACAGTGTGAGCAAAGCATCTTATATGCGGTGAAAACAACCGGCCGCTTCGACAGCATTGGCAATGTTTCGTTGTCTGTTGTCACGGGAACTTTTGATATGCTGATCTTCCAATCTATCACAGCCTCTTTACGTATTCTGTGTGTACTTTACGTATCATCTGTATGTTGGTTGTGTTGCCTGTCACTAAAGCACTTACGGCATATTGTGTGGGTCTTGTCGATCACACAATTGCCATCCTTTATCTCCACTGGGTAGCTGAAATGTTGCCATACTGTTGACTTATATGAAGAGGGAGGGTCCGCAATCTCTGGGTTAGTTGCCATGTTTCCTCACGTTCTTCTTCAACTAGCTCAACTTTTGCAGGAAGGCGTTACATGATTGAAAAGTTAGTCACGGGTGTGTCGCGATTCTTCCTTATCAAATCGCGACACAGGATCGTGGATCTTAGTGTCGCGATTTCGGTTTCATATCGCGTATCGTTACAGCCCTAGTTTCCACTGAATATTTTGCTTTACGTTTTGCCCGTTTTTCATTTAATAAACTGCATAATGTAGACCTTCTTTGCAACTTGTCATTCCAATAAAACAATTAAAAAGTGACTTTATAAAAGATCAACCAATTAAATCAGTTGATGAAGCGAGAAGCAACCCACAATGAACAATTTATAAAGTATCATAATAATAGAGTCTCTGGACACTATCAAACTCCTTCAGCTCATTTGTGCAACTTAAAAGGGACCTATTATGCAAAAATCCCTTTTATAAGGGGTTTAAACACAATTGCGTGTCAGCAGTCTGTGAATATAGCTAACTTCTAATGGTAAACATTAATTAATTTTCTATTTTTATAATCAGACTTGATGAAAACAGTCTGCAGAGACACTTTGATTGACATTCTCCTTTTGTACACATCATAAGTGGGGGAAAGCCCCGCCCACTAGTGACCATCTCTCCCTCATTAGCATAGGATGTTAGTCGCGTTTTTGAATCTGCCACTATACTGACACACAGGCATTTGTAGCTCCGCCCTTATCTGAAAATCGCACAATCTCATTAGCATTTAAAGCGACAGTCACCAAAACGGGGCGGTTTCACAGAGTTAGAGAACATTATCTGTGTGGTACTTTGAGCTGAAACATACCCTTATTCTACATCTTGCTAAAAGGGTCATAATAGGTCTCCTTTCATATTTGGAAACACGCATCAAAAGAGTTTTTGTGGGTCAAGCGGTTTAAAGTTCACCATCCTCTGCGCTTGTCTTTTGCATCAAAGTGAAGTAATGTGGTTCAACAGGAACACACTCGGCTTAGTTCCATGATCAGGACCTGATTGAAGACTTCAAGAAAATATCTCAGCCGATGTGGGCGTTCGCTGATGTGCTCTATTGTGAACAAACGTAGTCACATGAGACACAGTAAATCCTGACAGCTGCTCGGCTTTGCATCAGGCCCGGCCACATTTCTGCAGCTCAC
>CAIGQQ010014890.1:0-12696 GCA_903798035.1 Danio albolineatus
TGTCCAAAGTGGATCAATTTGAAAGTACCGTTTTCTTGTTGCACCATAGACTGTGAACATAGTCTTTCGAAATTTATGCCACATTTTAGTCATTCGACGCGGTGACCAATTCAGCTAACATCGTGGTCGATATTGTAAAGCATAGGTTTTGAATGCTGTCTGTTTTGACAGCTTTATATAAGATTAATATAAGTTTGTGCATGTTCCATATTGCCTCTCTTCAAAGGAGACGGAACATTTAATGAGAGCTATTTTTCAGTGGTGGAAGCAGACAACAGTTGTGACATTTTGCTGCATAGTTTCAAAAAGACAGAAAGTAAACAAATGCCAGGCAGATATGATGCAGGAAAGTGTTTTCAGTTGATTTAGTGTGGATGACCAAAACAATTGAAAATGATAGTGTGGACTAGTGGTGGAAAGAGTACTGAAAAATCATACTCAAGTGAAAATAACATTACTTGCCCAAAAATGTAGTAAATATTACTCAAAATATGAGTAAAAAGTTGACCTTTTAAAAGTACTCAAGAGTTGTTAGTAGTGAGTATTACAATGTAGAAAAGTTGATGCATTTACAGAATGTTACGTTTACACATCCCTGCTCAAACAACATGTGGTGTATTCATCCTATTTTCGTTCGTTCCTTCCAACCTTCCTTCAATTATTTGTTCTCTCCTTTCTTTATTCACTCGTTCGTTCATTCATATTTTTGTTCCTTCCTTCATTAGGTCCTTTTGTTTATTCATTTGTTTGTTCGTTCCTTCTTTCCTTCCTTAGTTTGTTCAGTCCCTCCTTGAATTCATCCTTCATTCGTTTGGTCCTTCCTTCTTTCCTCTCTTCATTTGTTTGCTCATTCTTTCTTTCATATTTTTGTTCCTTTCTTCATTAGGTCCTGTGTTCGTTCGTTCGTTCGTTCCTTCTTTCCTTGCTTAGTTTGTTCAGTCCTTCCTTGAATCCTTCCTTCATTTATTTGGTTCTTCGATCCTTCCTTCCATTCCTTGTTCGGTCCTTCCTTTTATTTGGCACTTCCTTCCATACTTCATTTGTTCCATTTAGTGAATGTTTAAGGCTGTTTGGTGATTTCAGTCATCATACAGTCGACATCAATACATTTCAGTGACATGCAGTTTATAAGAAGTCTCTGGATCATTGCGTGTACAGATTTTGGACATCTTCTTGGATATTTTTAATGTTTCCAAAAGCTTTGCTGCATTTATAAAGCGCCCATGTCTTGAGGTTGTTCAGTGTGATGCGGTTTACTTTCTATGTGTGATTTGATTGGACAGGAATCACAGGACTGATTTGTCTACTTTAGAAAATGACCATAGACAAGAAATAAAGTAGTGACTGCTGGTTGAAGGAAAGTAGTGGAGTAAAAGTACAGATACTGCACTAAATATGTACTCAAGGGAAAGTAAAAGTCCAAATTTTTAAAACTACTCAGTAAAGTACAATTCCTGAGAAAAACTACTCAATTACAGTAGTTTGAGTTTTTGTAATTAGTTACTTTACACCACTGGTGTGGCCACAGTGCGTTTTTAGATTTAGCGCAGTGGGTGCCAGATGTTTTAGCTCTGCGGCTCCTCGACTACACCGAACTCGCTTCCCCTGGATCTAAGGAGCAGTGATAGTCTTCAAACTTTTAAACCTCGGGCTCGAGACTCATCTTTTTAAGCAGGCTTTCTGTTGACTATTTTTGTTTCGTGTTATTTTATACTCTCGATGTGTCTGTACCTGCAACTCCTTGCATTTAAAATCTTGTTTGGCAACATTTTTTAAATTGTTTTAATTTGTTCTGTTATGGCGGTTGATGCTTGTTGTAAGGCGACCTTGGGTGTCCAGAAAGGCGCCATTTACAGTACAAATAAAATGAATTCATTCATTCATTCATTTTCTTGTCGGCTTAGTCCCTTAAATTATCCAGGGTCGCAACAGCGGAATCAACCGCCAACTTATCCAGCATATTTTTTACGCAGCGGATGCCCTTCCAGCCGCAACCCATCTCTGGGAAACATCCATACACACACATTCACACTCATACACTACGGACAATTTAGCCTATCCAATTCACCTATACCACATGTCTTTGGACTTGTGGGGGAAACCGGAGCACCCGGAGGAAACCCACGCAACCACGGGGAGAACATGCAAACTCCACACAGAAATGCCAACTGACCCAGCCGGGGCTCGAACCAGCGACCTTCTTGCTGTGAGGCGAACGTGCTACTCACTACGCCACCGTGGCGCCCATAAAATGAATTATTATTATTATAGATGAAAAGGCTGTTTTCAAATGTTTTCGGATTAGTGTAGACGAAGCCTCCGTAACCCAACCTCTGAAATAAGGCAATTTAATTGGAAGGAAAATTGACCAATAACCACAGATTTTATCCTAGAGTTATAGGAATCTTTTAGAATTTCCAAAATTTGTCTCAGATGACATAATCATGGCTTAAATCACACAGTGAGCCACATCAGCGCATATTGTTATTCTTTTGTTAAACAGTGAATCTAAGTTAATCCACTGAAAATAAATATTTATTTTGGTAATCTTCAATCAAAGTCTGACCATTTGTTTCTGCATTTGGAGGGGGGGGGGGTGGGGGGGGTTCTTTTCTGTTGACATCAGTTTGACAGCTTCAGCCACAATATTCTTAACCATGTCCCTTTAACTGTTAGTTTGCTAAGAGGTAATGGTGAACGAAAAGAAAGCCCTGCTCCCTACTCAATATTTTGTTTCAGTTGGAAGTACTTCAACATACTAAAATAAGTCAGCAACTTCTTGTTCAAACAGAGTTTACAGCCCTGTTTATATCTGAAATTAAGATATGTTTTTGATGATCTGACCACAAGTGGATGAGGATAAATACTATTGTAAATGTGGTGTAAAAGACTTTGAGCTTGTCCACTTTTGACCACTTTTAGAGAACACACAGGTTTGCTGTCATAGTGAAAAGCTAATGTGTTTAAATGCATTTTCACATCCACAATCACTTTCTCTCTGCTTGCTGACCAAACGTAATTGATATGGGACATTTTGTGAAAAAAAAAATAAAAAAAATAAAAAAAACGAACCAAAACAAGGTGTTTACATTTTGCATTGCACCAAAACAGATTACATTACATGGTTGTACTTGCACTGAGTGTTACTGTAAATGTGATATAGAGCTTAATGGAAAAAAACAGGGAAATGGTCACTGCAAAAACTAAACACAAGTGATCACTAGACATTTAAATGCATGTTGATACCAGGTGTAAAGCTATTTTTTTTGCTTGATATAAGTCAAAGTACATTTCAGATATAAAAAATGACTTATTTGCTACAAAATAGTCCCAGCACCTCTTCCAGGGTTGTTTTTTTACGTGTCGGATGTTCACACATGCTCTCTTTCACCTCTGCAGGGTTCAGAAGACATGGTTTGGTTTTAAGTAAGCTTTACATTTCCCATGTGCCTCTTAACTGGAACCTCTCTACCCTGCTTGTCTAGCATTCTGCCGGAATTCCTCACAATTTTCCCTAATTGGTAGCATTTCCTTTAGAGAGAAAAACTATTTTCTCTGCAATACAGCTCATCCACTATTTCAGCAGTTCTCAATCCTGGTCCCCCCTCTGCACATTTTGAATGTCTCCCATTTAATATAACTGATTCAGATAACCAGCTCATTAGATGAGAGCTCCATGAAGCAGCTGTGTTCCAATTGACATACCCCCTACATAGTGTTCACTAGTCTCTACCCTCTGGCCCCTACACATGGGAAATTGGCTGAACTTGAAGTTTACTGCATTTTAAAACTAAATTTTGCACTACACAGTTTGCAGCATCTTCAGATGAAACCTACTACAGAAGTGTAAAGGGATATATAACCATAATCATGAAATTAGCATAAAAATCACTGCTCGCACACTTTAAAGGGACAGTTCACCTAAAAATGTACTCACCCTCAAGGTGGCTGCAAACCTTTATCAGATTCTCAGAACACAAAAGAAGGTATTTTGAAAAATGTCAGAAACCGGTAACCATTGACTTCCATACTAACTTCCAAAACTAATACTATGGAAGTCACTGTTTTTTTCAATTTTTTTTACATTTTTCAAAATACCTTCTTTTGTGTTAAAAATAAATCTCAAACAGGTTTGGGCATGAGGGAGTAACTGATGACCGAATTTTCGGCTTCTTTCAAACTGGAATTGTTGCTAAATATTATATGATGTCCACATTGCAGGGCACCTGTGGCTGAATGTAATCAACCTCTGATACAATAAGAGAAGTATACAAAATGTGCAGAGTGGTAGGTTGCGAGGACTGGGATTGAGAATCATTTAATGCAGAGCAGTGCATTGTGTGCCAAACATCACCCCTTTAACACCCATTCATCTGCTGCTGATGTGAAGCATTAATAACTTCCATATAGATGGAGTCTGTGCAATTGTTGGTGTGTGTTGCAAAGAGTTTAAGTGTTCAACTTGTCATCTACTGTGTTTCTATACTGTTGTTTAGTAGCTGTTTAAATCTTTGCAACATACAGGGTCATAAAGCATGTGGACGACTTGATGCTTGCGTTCTGAAATGCTTTTGACCTGCAGGATGTATTTATGGTTCCCAAACGGAGATGCTACCTGTATGAATCACACCATTTACATGTCCTCTTATTAGCACCCTCTATCTGTTATTAGCAGTGTTTGTTTTGTAGACAGACAGACCGACAGACAGACACATAGATAGATAGACAGACATATATACAGATAGACACATAGTAATTTTTCATAGTTTAAATTCATTCATTCGTTTTCTTGTCAGCTTAGTCCCTTTATTAATCTGGGGTCGCCACAGCGGAATGAACCGCTAACTTATCCAGCATATGTTTTGCGCAGCGGATGCCCTTCCAGCTGCAACCCATCTCTGGGAAACATCCACTTATCACTCAACACACTCATACACCATGGTGCCCCATAGTAGTGAAGAACGCCACCATGGCGCCCCATAGTTTAAATATTTATTTATAACAATTTTTATATTGAATATTAGTTTATTATTCCTCATTTATTCATTCATTCATTTTCTTTTCGGCTTAGTCCCTTTATTAATCTGGCGTCGCCACAGCGGAATGAACCGCCAACTTATCCAGCATTTGTTTTACGCAGCGGATGCCCTTCCAGCTGCAACCCATCTCTGGGAAACATCCATACACACTCATACACTATGGACAATTTAGCCTACCCAATTCACCTATACCACATGTCTTTGGACTTGTGGGGGAAACCGGAGCACCCGGAGGAAACCCACTCAACTACAGGGAGAACATGCAAACTCAACACAGAAATGCCAACTGACCCAGCCGAGGCTCGAACCAGCGACCTTCTTGCTGTGAGGCGAACGTGCTACTCTCTACGCCACCGTGGTGCCATCCCTCATTTAAAATATAAATAATAGAACACAGTCTCACAGTATTTAAATGCATGTTTTTCCATTGTATTTTTTTTTCAATTTATTTGCAACCACGTCACATATTTGAACCAGTGACATTGCAAGGTTTTTCATAAATGAATATGCTCTTGTTGTAGTTATAAAATGTTTGCTTTTAAATGTTACCTTACAAATTCAATTGTTAATTCTTTTGTTACAAGCTATATTACTAACTAAATGTATATTATTAGTTATTACCTTTTTACAATAAAGTTCCCTTTGTTAAAGTTAGTAAATTTAATTAGTGTGAAATAACAACTAAAAAAATCCTTTCATTTTCTCTCACATTTCGACCTCTTAAGTGTATTTGGTGTAGTGATTTAATGATTTTTGGACATGAACATGACTTTCCCACCTCCAAAAAGCATGTCACATGAATTCTTTTTTATAAACAGAATAATGCACCTCAGGTTCATTGTGAATACGTAGCACTGTATACATTTTTGGAGAGCGCGAATTATGTAGCCAGAGGTACATATGACTGTATTTCGTCTTTTTAACAAACGCTACGGTGTGGTATGACACTGCCGCCGACTTCTGTTTCTTTTCACGCTACCAGCTGACCGCTTACCTCAATGTGGACGGCTTTTCCGTTGTTACTAGTTTGCCCAGTGGCTCAACACATATGTCAGCAGACTTGAGACGCAGAGTGGGGTTGACCGCGAAGACGAGGTTTGAGTCTGGCGAAGTGTGGTTCCAGAAAGCTGGTAAAACAAAAACAAAAGGCAAAAAACAAACAAGTGAATAAAAGGGTGAGAACTTGGTAAGATCTGAAAACGTGGTAAAAATCAAGCGGCCGTCAGGGCTTTTCTTTTTCTGGATTGCTTTTCAAAACACTGACAGTTGGGTTTAGTGAAAGGTGTTGTGCTGGTCAATCGGTGCTTTTGAAAACACTATTGGTTGGTAATGGCGGTAGGGGGGGTCAGTCGCCCAGTCAGTCGACAGCGGCCTTTGGTGGAATTATGCAAGAACAGCAGGTGCGAATGGCACGTGCGAGAGAAATTTGAGATCTGAAAAAGAGTACACAGCAGTTTCTGGTGAATCTGCGAAAACCAAAACTGCTAAAGAACGTACCACCTGAGATGTATTTTGCGCTCTCCATAAATGTATACAAGGGGTATGTATCCATAATGAGCCTGGGTTGGAACAACGGCTGTAAAAAAGGAGCTGCCACAGATCTTCAAACTAAGCTGTACAAAAAAATAAATAAATAAAAATAATGCAACCCAGGCTCATTGTGATTCAAATGAACAACCTTAGTTCTATTATTTTATATATTTAATCTTTTCTTGCCCTCTTTGTGAATGACTAGTGGTAAGAAACGCAAACCTGCATGGTGTGACCGGATTCTCTGGAGAATAAATACTAATGAAGAGCCAGAAAAACAACAGGAGAAGGAACGTGAGGACAAGTTTCCCCTGAAAATGACCCAAGAGTATTACACAAGTAAAATGGAGTATGGCATTAGTGACCATAAGCCTGTCGTCGGCATCTTCCACTTGGAGGTGAAGCTTCATTATTATCACCAAAAAACACTCTTTTTAATGTATACTACAAGACTGACCATTGATTTCTCTGTGATCAGTTGAAAAAGATGTACGAGACGCCGCTGGTTCAGGTGTTTGCTGATGGAGAGTGGAGCGCAGACTTTGATGCAGTTATAACTTACAGGCTTCTTGAGGCATTCGCCTCCAGCGCCTGGGACTGGATCGGGTTATATAAGGTGAGAGAGCTTCCTAAAATATGGTTTGTTGAGTCATTGAAAATACAAGTATTAAACCAATAAATCTATCGGTATAATAGTGTATGGTCAAGCTAAAATACTGTATAGGTGGATACTTTTGGTGGATATTATACTGAGTACTTTTTTTTTTTTTTTAACCAGCGCTGGCTCTTAAAAA
Organism: Danio albolineatus; assembly: GCA_903798035.1. NCBI lineage: Eukaryota > Metazoa > Chordata > Actinopteri > Cypriniformes > Danionidae > Danio > Danio albolineatus. Next base: position 7,364 of record CAIGQQ010014890.1, read on the forward strand.
CTGTGAAATTAAAATTTACCATGTTTACATTGCATGTTTATCTTTTAAGTTAATTCACTGATTTATTTTTGTTTGTTTGTTTGTTTAAAAAACTGAATTTGGTTTTTGGTAAATTGGTAATCTGACCATTTGCTTCTCTGTTGACATCAGTTTGACGGCTTCAGCCACAATGGACCCTTTTTTACATTTCCCGGTTTCTCAGAAGTGGAAGTTGTCATAGTTGTCATAAACTTTACAGAGTGCAGTGAATGGGAGAGTACAACAAATATTTCTTTACCATCCTTTTTGCTGAAATAATTAAAAAAAACTCAATGATGGTGTTATCAAGACTTTCAGAATAAGGAAAAAAATGTGTGAGACTGATAACAGCAGCCAGAAGAGAGAACAACGTCAAATGTACTGTTCTGTCCAGACACTGCTTTATAAATGCCTTGCATAAACGGTAATTTTTTTTTGTAATTTGATGCAAAGGCGATATAATACATACATAAATGCATATAAACATACGTAAGTTTTTTTTTAAAAATCAAAATCTTAAAAAATTTAATGGATTTAAGAACCTGAGGATTATTACGTGCGTCATAACAATCTTGTGAAAAAGGTTCATATTCAAAACCACGCCCATCTTATCTGTAGCTCCGCCCCTACTCAGGAATCAGTTTCAGTTACATACACATACTGGCTGCGTCTGAAATCGCCTACTACTAGAGTTGGTACTACATTTGCGTTTGAACTTTCTACACGACCATTAGAAAAGTACGTTTTGGATAGTGTGAATGTATGAATTGAATTCTGATGTACCACATCCACCATTTGTCTTTATCATGTGACCTACCCATGTCAGTTGCGTGGCTTTACTCTTATTCATGAATTCTCTCACGTTGCATCATGGAATAGCGTAGTGTTCATTGGATGCACACTTCAAAGATGGGTGGCACAGTGGTTAGCACTGTTGCCTCACAGCAAGAACGTCACTAGTTCTAGTCCTTACCAAGCCAGCTAACGTTTCTGTGCGGAGTTTACATGTTCTCCCCGTGCTCATGTGGGTTTCCCCTGGGTTCGCCGGTTTCCTTCCACCACCCAAAAACATGCAACTTAAGTTAACTGGATTATTAAAATCGGCTCCAATTACATGCTTCTAGCTCAAACTCCTACCTGAGCTCAAACTCCCCTCTCGCTCTGCAAATGGGAGGGACCCCCAGGCTCGAGGATTTTATGAGCTCAGGACTCTCTCCCAGGACAGTGTGAACTCTTGAAATGTAGTGGGTGGAGCTCAAGATCTCTTTTGGCAGGCTTTGCTTGCTGTTGTTCTCTGATTGGTGGAGTATCAGCTAAAGTACATTTTAGCTGCTAGAGGGCACATATTCACAACAAACAAAGATGTAGTTTGTTGTCGAGTGTGGAACCATGGGAGTTGTGGTCTTTATTACATATTGTGCCGTCAGGGGTTCAATCGAAAATCTGATTCAATCGATTAACAACCACAGACAGAACTCACAACAGGTCTATCATTAAAGTTTTATCATTTTCTGTAAAAAAAATATTGTGAAAACACAAATCTGAACCCTATTGCTGCTCTTGTGAAATGGGCTTTATCCACAATGTAATACAGACCCGTTTGTCACCTCACAGGTCGGCTTTAAGAGTGTTTCCGACTACATCACGTACGCATGGGTAAAGGATGATCAGGTGTCTTTCAATGAGGAGCTCTTTCAGGTATGCAACATTAACTGTCTGTGTTTTTTTATATATATAATCAACAGTGTCACTTAATTTATTACGTTGTCATTTTCACAGGTTTATATGAACAAAGATGAAATTCCAGTGCTTGGGGGAGAGTGTGTGCTGTGTTATTACAGCAGCAACCTGCAGTGTATTGTTGGTATTAGTCAACCTTTCAAGGTGAGTAACATGTCAGTTTTGTGTATGCATCAAACACCGAAACAATAAAAGAGTAATACAGCATCTCTGCATATAGAAATTGTCGTTGTTTTAATTGTTTAAATTTATGAGCAGGAAATATGGTTAATAAGGGAAATGGGGGTGGCGACGCAGTGGCGCAGTAGGTAGTGCTGACGCCTCACAGCAAGAAGGTCGCTGGTTTGAGTCTCTGCTGGGTCAGTTGGCGTTTCTGTGTGGAGTTTGCATGTTCTCCCTGCGTTCCCGTGGGTTTCCTCCGGGTGCTCCGTTTTCCCCCACAACCCAAAGACATGTGGTACAGGTGAATTGGTTAGGCTAAATTGTCTGCAGTGTATGAGTGTGAATGAATGTGTATAGATGTTTCCCAGAGATGGGTTGCGGCTGGAAGGACATCCGCTGCATAAAACATGTGCTGGATAAGTTGGCGGGTCATTCTGCTGTGGCGACCCCAAATTAATAAAGGGACTAAGCCAAAAAGAAAATGAATGAATGAATGAATGGGAAATGAGGGGTTGTCCATGAAGAGTGGAGGGTTGGGGAGTCGCGGAAGAAATTGAAAGTGAACAGCGGACGGGGAGGAGGGCGGTTTAGGAGGGGGATCTTAAAAATGAGGTGCTGGATTAGATTTCAGAGGTGCCGCATCCGGTGTGTTCCGGCTCAAATTAAGCCCTGCCCAGAATATGAAAATATATAAATACATTTAGATCATTAACTATTCATTACTATTGAAATATGAAGAGAATTTCAAGCAGCACAACAAAAAATGTTTCTGAAGACAATCACCTACTGCACCTTTAACTGTGAGTCAAAAAATTGGGGTCAGTAAGATTTTTTGTGAAAAAATTACGAGTAAAGAAGACATTTATTGATTTATTTCCAGAAAACTATTTAAAATGACAATATTCCTCAATATTATGGCATCTTCTGTATTTTTGGTTCAATACAATATGCAGCCTTGTTGGGCAAACGACCATAAAAATCATACTATCCCAATTATTTTGTTTGTTATATGTGTTTTGATTGATATCATGTCCAGTTAATTGTGAAATGTAAACAAAAAGATCATCTAAATGAAATCAAACAAATGTTTACTTTAGGTGCAGGAATCCAGAGCAGCGATTGAAGAGGGTTTAGTGCCTGAAAATATCAATGGACTTGATGAAGCTCTAGCCAGTTAAGACCAAGTTCAGCGCACATTGTTTCATACACTGTGGAGTGATCAAGCTCTGATGTCAAACCAAACGTACCTGCGAAATCAAGGAAGCGCAGTTTTAATCCAGAGTTGACTGATTCGTGATGCAGGGTGTAAAATGTATTTTCCCTATTTTTTTGTAACAGAAATATTAATAATCACAGCCAGTATGTTTTAAATCGCAGCCAGTTTGTGGGACCAGTCCCTGTTTGATTGTGGTATTATAAGGAAGTGCATTTACATTTTTACTGTAATTATTTAAAAAGATTCAAGAACAGTTGGTATGATTTAGGAAATGCATACCAGTGATGTTTTTAATTATGATATATAATTATTTAGTTAGCTAATATACACCACTGCCTTACGATTAGCGCATTCTCTTAAGTACGCATTTATTTTTGAAACAAATGTTTTATTACTCTGCTGTACACTGTTACTTCTGATGTTGTCCTTGTTTTTTCATTCCGTTAAACCTTAACATGGACTGTTACACTGTCAAAAAAGGCTTCATTTGCACAATTTCATTGAGTACTTTTATGGCACATGTTTACTTTATGTGGAGCTATTTATGTGTAAATCATACTGAAGTGGTGGTATTATATTATGTGCATCCCACTGAATTAGTTTGTGAATAACTGAAGGATGTCCTGAAATTAAAAAGTTTGACCAAGTACATTTTTATGGTCAGTAAAATTCAATATACGTTCATGTTTATGAATAAATTAGGTTAGGCCTATGAGCCTGTGTGTTTTTGTTGAACCAAATAAGTCACATTTCGGCTGAATATGTTTTGCTTTAAAGTTAGACTGATGAAAATGTATAAATGGAATATATTTGTATCAAATTATACTGTATAAGAGGTAAAAGACTGTAGCAAATCTAAATTTCCCTGCAAGGAGGAGCTTTTTATTATTTTGTAAATGACTGCAGACTGATGACGTGAAAATGAATGTTATTTAAATAAAAATAATCCAATAGTGTTGTTGTTTTTTGACTGAGTTAATCTTACACTTCAGAGCCTGAAAATGAGGTTGTGAGGACCTATTTTACGTCTGTATTGCCTTTTTAATATTTATTTTGATGTTAAGTGCTTTGTCAGATGGTCATATTTGGGAAAAATGCATTTTTAAATGATTGTGAAAAGTTTACATATTGTTTTCGTTGAAATTATTTAATATAATTTACCGCCACCTAGTGTTAAAAACGGTTATGTTGTCATAGTTACCGTGTGTTTACCTGCCGGCACAGTGTCAGAAACAGTCCTGTTTCACTGAGTTGCAGTACAGAGGCGTTTAGATCCAACAGGTAAGACACTTATTTTAACCCTGTTTAATATTTTCATACTGATTATTTCATGGGTAAGTAAAACAATGATGGTTAAGAATTCTGTATTTTAAAGTCATGTCGGTTGTTTTGAAAAGTATATAATACATGTGTATATATAATGCTAACAACTATGTGCAAGCATAAATAAGTACTCCCTTCACGTATCCCTCTTTTAAATAAATATTTTCTACAGGATGTTTTACAATAATACAATAACATTAATAATATAAATAATACAATAATATTACAATAATGCATACATTAGATTAGTCAGTGCCAAAGCCAAAACTGGAACCAATCTAAACAAACAAAAACAAAAAAACCACTTAAGATCACAGCCCAAAAATTAGTACACCCAAACTAATATGTTGGGGCAAAGATATTAATTAAAATCTTAATAAACAGGAAAATTCAAAGAAACATGCAACATGCCCAATTTAGCTTATTTTTACTTTAATATCTTTCTATTCCTAAAGATGTTAGGTGCCAAAAACCCTTTTTAATGTGTATAACTGCTTAATAAAACATTGAAACACAAAATAATCATTGGCTATATTGACTGAAAAAATATTTATGGATTAAAAAGTATTGTGTATGTATTTAAGCTGGTATTTGTACAAAAATGTTCCATTTTCAAAAGTATAATTCACTCAAAAATGAAAATGTACTCATTATTTACTCACCCTCAAGTGATTCCAAACCTTTGTTAGTTTGTTTATAATGTTGTTTACTAAAGATGATGTAGAAAACTGAAAACCTGCAACCACTGACTTCTATTCCATAGTAGGAAAATAAATGCTATGGAAGTCAATGGTTCCAGATTTCCAACGTGCTTCAAAATATCTTCAAAAATATCTAGGGAAGGGTGAGTAGATGAAGAGACGCGTGAACTAAC
>CAIGQQ010014894.1:0-14673 GCA_903798035.1 Danio albolineatus
TATTCTTTTTTCTTTTTATTTTTTTCTTTAAAGCGTGAATCTCATGCGACAGTACAGATCAGTATTGCTGCTTCAGAATATTTCAGACATATAGACACATATTGGATAAGCAAAGCCACATTGCACTCAACAACTTAATCTTCCACTGTTAAATGAATCTGATAAAAACTGTGCTACATTTTCCCTCTAGAAAGCATGTTTTATGCAGGAATGTCAGTGATTTGCTGATATGCTGCAACAGCTCCTTTAAATACGAGATCAATGTAGCGAATTAAAAATTTTGACTACAGGGTGGCCCGATTGAGGTAAATTTGGTTTTACATTCGCACATTCTGCCTTTCCTCTTAATAATATAATTACAGAAAAATATTCTATGCAAATTCTTCATGGTGAAATCCCATTAGCAGCCGATGACCATCAAAGTACAACATTGCCCTCTGTCAATCAAATAGTGCTGACGTTAATTTAAAGCCACACTTACATGCGATTTCAGACTGAATATTCAGAGTAGCATGCTAAACAATACAGTGAGTGTGTCACAAGTTGTCACTGAATGTGCAAATATAAAACCAACCTTACCTCAATGGCGGCCAAAGCAAGCTTTTACGCTCTCACCATCTTTGCTGTGAATGCACAGTCAGTGGTGTAAAGTAACTAATTACAAATACTCTGCACTACTGTAATTGAGTAGTTTTTCTCAGGAATTGTAATTTACTGAGTAGTTTTATAAATGTGGACTTTTACTTCCCCTTGAGTACATGTTTAGTGCAGTATCGATACTTTTACTCCACTACTTTCCTTCAACCAGCAGTCACTACTTTATTTCTCTTGTCTATGGTCATTGTCTACAGTAGAAAGATCAGTCCTGTGATTCCTGTCCAATTAAATCACACATAGAAAGTAAATCACATCATACTGAACAACCTCAAGACATGGGCGCTTTATAAATACAGCAAACCTTTTGGAAACATTAAAAATGTCCAAGAAGATGTCCAAAATCTGCACACGCAATGATCTAGAGACTGTTTATAGACTGCATGTCACTGAAAATGATGGATGTCGACTGTATGATGACTGAAATCACCAAACAGCCTTAAACAATCACTAATGGAACAAATGAAGAATGGAAAGAAGGGCCAAATAAAAGGAAGGGCCGAACAAGGAATGTAAGAAAGGGTCGAAGAACCGAATAAATGAAGGAAGGATTTAAGGAAGGACTGAACAAACTAAGGAAGGAAAGAAGGAACGAACGAATGAACAAAGGACCTAATGAAGGAAGGAACAGAAATATGAAAGAAAGAATGAGCAAAGGACCAAACAAATGAAGGAAGAATTCAAGGAAGGACTGAACAAACTAAGGAAGGAAAGAAGGAAGGAATGAACGAACAAACGAATGAATGAACAAAAGGACCTAATGTAGGAAGGAACAAAAATATGAACGAACGAACGAGTGAACGAAAGAAGGAGGGAACAAACGAATGAATGAAGGAAGGAGACAACAAACAAATAATTGACAGAAGGTTGGAAGGAACGAACGAAAATAGGAAGATCCCTAAATACACTACAAGTTGTTTGTGCAGGAATGTGTAAACGTAACATTCTGTAAACACATCAACTTTTCTACAGTGTAATACTCACTACTCTTGAGTACTTTTAAAAGGTCTACTTTTGACTCATACTTTGAGTTATGTTTACTACAGATACTTTTACTCTACTCGCACTACATTTTTAGGCAAGTAATGGTACTTTTACTTAAGTGTGATTTTTCAGTACTCTTTCCACCACTGTGCACAGTTTACTCTCCTCGACGTAACCCCCGACGAAGACGCACCGTGCTGTTCCCATTTAAAATCAATGACTTCCGGCTACTTTGACGATTTTGCCGCTTTCGATGTGAACGCACAGTGACAATGAAACATTCCTTTCTCCCATATTTTGACATTTTAGTCACTTTAAAACATTAAATCAGACATTTCACTTTCATTTAATCCACTCTATGCGTATGAAATCACGCTTGTAATCTGATTTTGACGTGGACAGTGAAATGGGATGCCTCGTCTTTGACCCAGAATATATAATAATGTGCGAAACCATAATACTATAATGACCATTTCATTTCCAGACTGCTCACTGCCAAGCCTTAGAATAAATCATCAATAAACTGTGCCAATAAACGGTATGAAGTTTAAAAAGTCAAGGTTGTTAAAGCACTTTGTGCAGTATGTCTACTTTCAATGAATACAGTTTCTTGCTTTACTGCAGTCACTAGTGCTTAACTATTATTTAGTATTCAAATAATCAAACACTTTACGGGCTTTTCACACCGACCAGACTGTGGTGACCAGAATGTGAAATGGTGAAGTGTTTATTTTACAACTAGACGCTTCATAAATGTACGCAGCAACACTGAGAAGAAATTATTCATTGGATTTATTACAATGTTTTTAAGGTACAGTCTTGTGCAAAACTTTGGGCACCCCTCTGTGGCTGCGCAAAAATGTGCTCTTCCTTTATAGACCATTTCAATGTGGTCATGTCATTGGCCCATTAACATTTCCTGTTTGTTATCAAACTATTTCATAACAGTGACAAGAGGTAATTCAAGCATACCTTAATGTTAAAACTCATTCATTCATTTTCTTTTCGGCTTAGTCCCTTTATTAATCCGTAAAACTTTAATATTAAAAATATTAAAAACGTAAAACAGGAAATACGTTGGGACCATTGTTTTTGTTTACATCCCTCAAAATGGTCTATAAGAGAAGATCACACTGAAATGCCATTCGGTTGTTTTAGAGACGACTAGACAATGTCATGATTTTCAGACTGAAGTATGTAGAGTAGCAGTATTGAGATGTGTGAAATTAAATGGAAACTGAATAACAGGCTACGCAAAAGTTTGGGCACCCTCTCTTTTGTGTGGATTTCAAAACCTGCAGTCGCTTAATGCTGATTGATTTCAACACAAAATTGATTTGAGTGACTGTGTGAGTTTATGATGTTTGAAAGTGGATGCTGTAACATTTAGATGAGACAAATGTAATGTGTGCGACAGATCAAAGATGATCGGCTCTGAATTTAAGCTTTTTTTTAAAAAACTCAATGGTTTATACAAAATATGTAACAAAAATAATTGAAGATTGGGTAGAAAATGAGGTGGGTCGAGCAGCGGGTGAACAACATCTGAATATACAGCGGGAGCGGTTGGGTGCAGAATAGAACCTTAGGTTAATAATTCAGTCCCACGCAGATCTCTACTGTAAAATAATTTGTAAGATGTCCACATGATGACACCATAAAAATGCACCCTCTGATCGAGTACTTTGTAAGCTGTCTGATGACACCATAAAATGCACCCTCTGATCGATGTTTGGGATCTTATTGACTTTTATCTGCTGCATAAAACATATGCTGGATAAGTTGGAGGTTCATTACACTGTGGCAGCCCTTGATTATTAGGGACTGAACCAAAAAGAAAATGAATGAATAAACGAACGAACAAATGAATGAATGAATGAATAAATGAATGAAAATGCTACAAATTACTTTGTAAGATGTCTACATGATGACACCATAAAATGCACCCTCTGATCGATGCTTTGGATGTTATTGTCTTTTATTCACTGTGTAAAACATGTTGGATAAGTTGGTGGTTCATTCCACTGTGGCAACCCTTGAATAATAGGGACTAAGCCAAAAAGAAAAGGAATAAATACATGAATGAATGAATATACTGTGAAATACTTTGTTAGTTGTTTACATGATGACACCATAAAAATGCACTCTCTGATAGATGCTTTGGATCTTATTGACTTTTATCTGCTGCATAAAATATATGATGGATAAGTTGGTGATTAATAGGGACTAAGCCTAAAATGAATGAATTAATTAATTAATCAAAATACTATATAATACTTTGTAAGATGTCTACATGATTACACTATAAAAATGCACCCTCTGATCAAGTTAGTGGTTCATTCCACTGTGGCGACCCCTGATTAATAGGGACTGAACCAAAAAGAAAATGAAAATGAATGAATGAAAATACTCCAAAATACTCTGTAAGATGTCTACATGATGACACCATAAATGCACCCTCTGATCGATGCTTTGGATGTTATTAACTTTTATTTGCTGTGTTAAACATATGCTGAATAAGTTGGCGGTTCATTCCGCTGTGGCGATCCCTGATTAATGGGGAATAAGCCGAAAATAAAATGAATGAATGAATGAATGGATGAAAATACTTCAAAATACTTTATAAGATGTCTACACGATGACACCATAAAAATGCACCCTCTGATAGATGCTTTGGATCTTATTGACTTTTATCCTCTGCATAAAACATATGCTGGATAAGTTGCCGGTTCATTCCGCTGTGGCAACCCCTGATAAATAAAGGGACTAATCTGAATGAAAATGAATGAATGAATCGAGTTTGCACTGAAAGACAATGCAGTAAAACATTCAGCGTATTATGATCTTCATGCAACACAGTAAAAATAAAGAAATCTTGAAATCTAGATGTAGTTCCATTGTGCTACTGCAGAATGGAGTGCCGTTTAAACCATGCGTTTCTGACTGACGTTTAAATGAATCTCGAGCACCAAATATCTCATTCTCACTTTAATACAGTGCCACTCGCTTGAAGAATAAGTGTGAAAGATGAAAACGCACACAGATGCTTATAAAAAAATCCGCATTCAGCGATAAATATGTAAAGGCTTGCATTTCCTGGCTGTTTTATCCAGTTAATGCGCGCATGTCATAAATTTTCCTCCGCTTCTTCCGAGGACTGAATAGCATGTCATAATCAATTCTTATGAAAGCACAACAAGGTTATAGATTTATTTTACACAAGCAGCAGAATGCATTATTAAGCCGTGCTTCAGCAAAGACATGAATCATGCCAGGCAGGCGGAAACATTTCTGACATTTTGAGCCAAACGCGGGTAACATCCAAAGTTCTCGGTCCAAGACGTGCAGAATAATGTGCTAATGGAAGTGAAAATATCCCAGCGAAGACATTCAGAGATGCAGATGCAGCATACAGCACTACACTGTAAAAAATATCCATACGCAGTTTTTTTTCATGAATTTTGTGATTCATGTTTTATATCTTTATTTCTGCTTTTGAACTGCATTATGGGATCTTGATCTTTCTTTCAACATTTTTTTTACCATAAAAAGTTGGAAAAAGTGATTTTATTAACATTTTTAAATTATATAGAAATTAATTAAACTGAATAAATATAAATTTCCACAGGTTTACACAAGTAAATACATAGACTAAATATCGATGAAATACTGCTCATGCTTTCCACTCCTCCATGACCGCCACAACATCAGCTCAGGATACGGCCTGGTCCAGGATTATGGATACCTTGGCATCGTCTCTTTACAGGGCTTGGATCGCATCAATGGTGCAGCACAATCCTTAGGCCTCGGGATGAGTTTCCCGAAGTAGAGAATAAAGAAAATAATTAGGGCACCACGGTGGCGTAGTGAGTAGCACGTTCGACTCACAGCAAGAAGGTCGATGGTTTGAGCCTCGGCTGGGTCAGTTAGCATTTCTGTGTGGAGTTTACATGTTCTCCCCGTGCTTGCGTGGGTTTTTCTCCGGGTGCTCCGGTTTCCCCCACAAGTCCAAAGACATGAGGTGAATTGGGTAGGCTAAATTGTCTGAATTGCTAAAAGTGTGAGTGGGTGTGTATGGATGTTTCCCATAGATCGGTTGCAGCTGGAAGGGCATCCGCTGCGTAAAACAGATGCATAAGTTGGCAGTTAATTCCGCTGTGGCGACCCTAGATTAATAAAGGGACTAAGTTGAAAAGAAAATGAATGAATGAATGAAAATAAGTAGCGCAGCTGCTGTTCATAGTGTGTTTAAACAAGAGATATTAAAAATAAATGCAAAAATAAAGTACTATAAATTAAAATAAACAAAACCGACAGATTTTTCCCAGAGATGGGTTGCGGCTGGAAGGGCATCCGCTGCGTAAAAATATGCTGGATAAGTTGGCGGTTGATTCCGCTGTGGCGACCCCGGATTAATAAAGGGACTAAGCCGACAAGAAAATGAATGAATGAATGAAAACCGACAGATTTCAAAAGCAACCCAGAAACAAAGAAAAGCCCTCGTGGCTGCCTGATTTTTACCACCTTTTCAGATTTTACCACATTTTCACCATGTTATTTACTTGTTATTTTATTTTTGGCTTTGGCTTTTGTCTTACCTGCTTTCTGGAACCGTTCTTCGCCAGATTCAAACCCTGTCGTCGCGTCTCAAATACTAACATACACAGTGAGCTACTGGTAACACTCTAAGGTAAGCGGTCAGCTAGTACACGCGAAAAAGGAACGGCGTCATACCACCCCGTATAGTGTTTTAAAGGACACATGTTTTACCCCTTTTTCTATATTTAATATAAGTATTTTTTGTCAACAGAATTTGTCTGTGAAGCTTCAGCTCAAAACACCATCAGATTATTTATTATAGCTGTCTGAAGTCTGTGTATTATAGCTCTAAACAGTTTGTTGCTGTTTTTGTGTACTGCGCCTTTAAGGCTAGTCTTCCCCGCCCACTGTTCCCACGTGCCTGTCAGCGTGCCTCAATCTCCACTCTCGGCTGTGTCAGACAGACAGACAGATGTAAAGGAAGCAGATCTCACGTAACGTTTGTGAGAGAAATACTACAGTAAGAACGTTACCAATGATTGTTTGATGTGTTTGTTGTGGAGTTGCAACGATGAGTCACACACAATGTCGTTACAAAGTTCACGCACACACACACGTGCACAGCGCGGAGACACACACACACACACACACACACACACACACACACACACACAGACAGCGCGCGCATTGAGCTTTGCACTCTATTTGCAAGCAAATGTGAAAGCATACAGGTTAATATCCACTGCTGTATGGATATCTGTTATATTAATGTACACAATAAACCTGATTTAATGTCAACAAACCGAGATTGAAGATTTTTTTGCTGACACACGGCTGTGGTGATGAAGTAAAGCTGAAGTAAATGGCTGTTTTAAACACGTGTAAAACTTGTGAAACTCACTCTTGATCACATCTGATGGTGATTGATGACCTTCGCGAACTGAACAGACCTTTTATTCCCGGTTGTTTTGCGCACGTCCTGTCTTGTTGATATGATTATACACGTTACTACGGAGACATGTTAATACGCAGCTGTCAATCAATTCGGTGGGCGGGGGGACCGCACTCCTACATAAAGTTGCGGTCGGTCTCAAAATCGCTTCAATTGGTCCACCGTTTTTATGCTGTTAAATTGACAAAAAAGGACTGGGTGTGTTTATATCAGCCCAAAATGACCGTCTATACACTATAACTACACATATGTCTGTCCAAACAGCTGGAAAAGTAGATTGTTCAAAACAGGTGCCCTTTAAAGACGAAATGCAGCCATACGTTCCTCTGGCTACACAATTCACAATCTCCAGAAATGTTTATAGTGGTACGTTTTCAGAATGAGCCTGTATTGCAATACACATAACTTACAGAAAAACACACAGACCCGTAAACCGTGACAGGGTGAGTATATTTGTAAAATGCATTCCCTTGATGCAAATCTGAAATTCATAATCATAATTTCTCCAAGAACTCATTGCAATATGCTGATTTGATGCTCTAAACATTTCTAAATATTAATACATCCTCATAATTCCGTGGAAACTGAAACATTCGGGATTCTTTGATCAAAAACACCTTCAAAGGAGCCACGTTTATTTGAAAAAGAAACCGCTTGTAACATCCCAAGTGTCTTTCATGTCACTTTTAAATGATTTAGCGCCTGCTTTCTGAATAAATATGAACTTCTTTCCTCAGACCTTTGAACGGCAGTGCAGTTTTTGTCTGGGAAAAGCTCTGCTGTTATGAAACCTCCTTTCACACCAAAGGAAATATGGTTATGTTAGATGTTACAGGTGTCGTTGAGGGAGAACGAACCAAAAAGAGTCTAAATCTCATTCGTATTGCATGACCAGCAGTTCTCTGTGGTAGCATATTTTATTATTATTTCCAGAGGAAGCAGAACACACACGCTGTGACTTATACTGAAGTCTTATATCAGAAGTGTTGGAGGCTTTTTCACATGACTTGCATCAGGCCATCAGGCCCCGCTTTGACCTCCACATGACGAATGCTTCCACGGATGACTGATTTTATGAGGCTGCTATGTAGCAAGAAAGTGAGAAACATGGTAGATTGTGGAAATTGTGAAAGTGTGCATTGCATGAGAATAATAAGAGCTGTTTGGAAAGGTGTAGGCATGTAGAACAGGGTATATATGCGCCTGATAATGTTCAATTATATTCAGGTAATCTTTATTTCTCTTTACAATGTAGATTGTGTCAAAGCAGCTTAACACAGACGTTCTAGTAAACTGAAACAGTGTCAGTCCAGTTTTCAGAGTTGTTCAGTTTAGTACAGTTCTGTGTGGTTTAATTTCACTGCTGGAAGTCCAAACACTGAAGAGCAAATCCATCGATGCGCAGCCCTACAAGTCCCAAACCAAGCAAGCCAGTGGTGACAGTGGAGGAACAAACTTCACCAATTGACAAAGTGAAGGTAAAAACCTTGAGAGAAACCAGGCTCTTGGGTTGCAGCTGGAAGGGCATCCGCTGCGTAAAACACTGGATAAGTTGGCGGTTCATTCTGCTGTGGTGACTCCAGATTAATAAAGGGACTAAGCCAAAACAAAATTGAATGAATGACTGAATTAATGAAACCAGGCTCTGTTGGGCATGACCATTTCTCCTTTGGTCAAACTTCTTGTGCAGAGCTGCAGTCTAGGCACCGGAGCCGGGAGTATGCTGGACCATACCTGCCGCCAACACTCCCGTTTTTCCTGGGAGTCTCCCGTATTTCACATCCATCTCCCGCCACCCTCCCGGTTTGTTATTTCTCCCGGGAAACTCCCGTAATTTGTACGTCCCAATGCAGTTTCAAAAAAAGCACTTTTGTTCATGTTTGTCAAGTTGACAGATCTTGACTGAAGTTCATTGACGCAATATTCAAATCTTGTAACATATTTTACCTCAATCTGGCAACACACGCTACAACTCAGGTGCGCTGTTGATTACTGCGCAGGAGGTAGATGCGGGACTTGAACGGTGGCAGTAGCAACAAGCAGCTGCGTCAGTATTAGTACACATGATGGAAGGAAAAGAGTCAGGTTGTGCTTTGGCAAAGAAAAAATATACATCTAAATTTAACAGCAGCTGGACGGAAGAATTCATGTTTGTGTCTAGCAGCCACCTTGACGACGCCCACGCTTTCTCCAAGGCATGTCAAATTGATTTTATTGTCGGACACGGTGGGAAAAACTACATTACTCAGCATGTGAAATCACAACGGCACTAAAATTGTAAATTATGTTAAAATGATTAATAATGTTCAATTCCTTAGAGAGTTTATTGTTATCGTTTCTCTTTACAAGACCTCATTGTGTCACCAGGAGCCATGGAGATTGCTTTGGGCTCATTTGTATGTTTATTTTGTTATTTGTATTTTTAATCTGAAAAACCATCACCATTCAACTGAAGAAAAAACACACTACTGCATGTGTTGGGGGAGTAAACATTCTGGGATTTGTGAATTTAATGTTACAAACAATGTTAAAAGTTACAATAAAACATAAAAAAACTGATATGAGAAAATCATTTTGCTATATGTCTTCATTTGTATGTTATGTAACACCCCCCAGCACCCCCTACCCCCCCCCACCACCCATGGTCATGGTGCTTCAGGATTGGCCAGCCCAGTCACCAGACATGAACATTATTGAGCATGTCTGGGGTAAGATGAAGGAGGAGGCATTGAAGATGAATCCAAAGGACTCTGGGAGTCCTGCAGGAATGCTTTCTTTGCCGTTCCAGATGACGTTATTAATAAGTTATTTGAGTCATTGCAGAGATTTGTGGATGCAGTCCTCCAAGCTCATGGGAGTCACACACAATATTCATTCTTTCTCCACTGCACCATAACTTTATATTCTACACTGGACATTATTTCTGTTCAGTGACGAGACTTTTGTCTAAGCAAAGTCAGACCTTACTGTCCTCATGAAATCATTCAAAATCAAGGCATGATCATGTTTTATTCTGGTGAAATAAGTGTAATCTAGAGGACTTTGCCTTCATATAAACCACTTCTGCTACCAAATGATCAACTAGAAGTCATTATTACTTGTTTCTATATCTTGGATAGACGACAACACTTTTGTCAGGCAGTGTATGTAGAACATTTATACATGGTTGGGATGTATGTTTAGTTGTCCCTATTATACAACATGTGATTAAGGCACAACGATTGTTTTTCTACAGGCGTATTCATACTGCCACAACAAACACTAGGAGTTTCCAAACCGCTATGTAATGCTACTTAAAAAATAAATGACTTGAAAGAAGCAATGTTTGTGAGTTTAAATGAATTAATCCAGTGGTTCTCAAACTGTGCTAGGTGTACCACTAGTGGTACGCAGGCTTCCTTCTAGTGGTACGCAGAGGAATCACTGAATAATTAAAGTAAAAAAAATTAACACACTTTTTTTTCACTACGATAACACCGATGTGATCAGTAAATTGATTTTAATAGTTTAAACCTTTATTTTATTAAAATTTTTCCAAGGTTTGTTATGTATTCTATCATTTGAAGCAAATTTCCTCCCCATATTTGTAACGGTTATTGAGGGCGTTTCTCGCATTTTTATGTACCAGTGTTGACTAGTAAAGTTTAATCACTTGATTTTCTGACACACAAAGCCTACTCTAACGTGCAGTAAGCAGATCTAATATCTAATTTAAGTATGCAAATTCAATTTATATATTTAAAATACAAGATAATGTTAATGTTTAGATTTTAAAGACATAGAAATAAGTCATATATACATGCAACATATATTTCAAAAAGAGTTTATTTATGAATATGATGACATATAGCCTATATTTATGAGGGCCAAGGATCTTGATGAATGGGCTACTTTATGATAATACTTTTTAGTTTTCTTTTTAATTTTTAAAAACTACCATTTAAAAAAAAATTTAATTTAACTTTAAATGCACATTTTAATTTAAACATTGACGTTTTTTTTTTTACCTTACACACAGTACAGTGTTAATGTTCAAACTATTTAAAATGTTTAAAGTGGCTAATAAGAATTAATCTGCCACGTTTTTGAACTGTGCAGAGCTGTAGTTGCTTAAATAGACCTACTACGCTACTCTATTTCAATACCGGTCATTATAGTGGTACTTGGTGAAAAAAGTTTGAGAACCACTGAATTAATCGAAAGAAAATAATGCGTTTTAACTCAAAGTATGTACGGTGTTATGCAAAAGTATGGCAAACAATAAAGGAGCATAGCTATAAATGAGTTAAATGTATACATTTCAACATTACATTGGTTTTAGGAAGTTCTCAGAATAGCCTGATGCATCCCGCTTCATAGTTTTGATGAATGTGGATTGATTTCTGAGTGCCCATGTCTCACTCCACGCACTTTCAAACAGTGGCATATTTGGGTGCTTTTTAGAGATGAAAAGTGGTGTACAGCTGTGCCTTTGGAAGCTGGATTCAAGTCAAAAAGAGGCAGAATGATCATTTTAAAGGCTTGTTTTAATTAGCGCAGTCATGGCTGACTGCAACGACAATATTGCTCTTTTGATCTTTTTAATCCAGCAAAATGTCAGGACTGCTAAATAGCAGCTCTTCAAGAGCAACACAACATAACCAGCATGTGTAAGAAAAATATCCCTTACATTTCAGAAGCCTCTGACCATCCACATTAAATGGGATTTCTTTGTTTAAGCTGTCAAAAAGAAAACAAAAATCTGTGTGGATATAGTTTTCTTTCTTTTAAACAAGCACTGCAAATTAAATTAGGGTTATCAGACTATTAAAATCTCCAGTCTCCATTGTATCACACAGTATCAAACGTGTTTTTGTTTGTTTGTTTCCATCTTTCTTTCTTCTTCAATTTTTTTTTTTTCCATCTAAACATCAACATTTTGGAAAGATTTAATAAGGCAAGGCGAATTTGATTATATAGCACATTTCATACATGGTGGTGATTCAAAGTGCTGTACATGAACAGGAATAAAAGAGACAAGAAAATAAAAACTATTAAAGTAATTCAAAAATAATTTAAAAGACTCAGCCACGATGTGTGTGTGTGTTTGTGTGCGCGCGCACTGTCTAAATAGTCCACGAATCAGTCTGTGAGCAGCTTCAGCTGTGAGTGTCTAATCAGTGGAGACTTGGAGCAGGTGTGTGTGTGGTGCATGACTGGATCTTGTAGTCTATATAATGGTGGATTTGTAGTTTGTTGCGATCTGTGTGTATACCAGCCATCTGCACAGGCTGGATCACTGATAATCATAACAGGAAGCTGATTCCAGCAGCGGGGAGGCACTGTTAGTAGCTTAAGGCGCACTTTGAATAAACTCTTGGAATCACTATTTTAATTGATCCTAATGATCTGAGCGATCTGTTAGGTTTGTATTCAGTGAGCACATCTGTAATGTATTGTGGTAACTGGGAGCCAGTGTAAAGTCCTGAGGACAGGTGTGATGTGCTCTGATTTCCTGGTTCTGGTCAGAATCCTGGCCGCAGCGTTCTGGATGAGCTGCAACTGTCTGACTGTCTTTTTGGGAAGGCCAGTGTGGAGTCCATTACAGTAATCCGACCTGCTGCTGATAAAAGCATGAACAAGTTTCAACGTGTCCTCACTGGGAATAAAGCATCTAAGTCTTGTGATGTTTTTGAGATGATAGTATGCTGATTTAGTAACTGCTTTGACATGACTGTTGTCACACCAAGATTCTTGACCTTATAGTTGTTGTTTGACCGTTAGAGCCAAGGTACGCATTCACCTTGAGACCCTCATCTCTGTTCCCAAATGCAACTTCGATTTTCTTCTTAATTAACAGAAGAAAGTTTTAGAAAAAAAATAATAGTAATAATCCAGTGAATAATTATTTCAACTTTTCAAATGCCTTTGAGGTATTTTATTCATAGTGATTTTTTATAACAGCAGCAAACGCTTTAAGACCTCATGAACAATTAACTATTTCCCTCATGTGCAATAAACATGCAATACTTTCTCATACTCACTTGTACACAGCACCTTATAACAATATACAATGCAATACTTTTTCCATACGCATTTGTACACAGCACCTTATAACCGGTATATATATATAACAAATCTGTACATACAATTCAACATCCAGATTTTTTGACTAACTGCATATCTGCTCAATGTCTATCATATATATATATTTTTTTTACATATTTATTCTGTGTTGTCACTTTATGTACACTGGAAGCTTCTGTAGTCAAAACAAATTCCTTGTGTGTGTGAAGCACACTTGGCAATAAAACTGATTCTGAAGACTAAACTGTATGAATGTGATTTAACTACAGCGGTTCGAACTGTAGTTTTGCTCAATGTCTGAAAAAAGGTATCAGTATCGGTGTTTCCTCTAGGATTTTTTCCAGCTGTGGCAGCAGGCTGAGATCACAGATCTTCCATCTACCTGTGGCGTTATTTCAATGACAAATGTCGTGTGCACAGTATTACAAGATCACATTCATGTAATACAAGCATGCGAATCACTTTGCTTGCGCGCTGATTTCTCCTGTTTATGCACAGCCTCAAATATACGCTGCTCAAGCACAGATTATCTTGTACGCTCAAATAAATGCTGCTGAAGTGCGATTTAGTGCGTTTATGTAACAAGGATGTCTTCAACATTTATAAGATTTGCTAGGAATATTTATGAATGTCTCCAGTAGACCTACAGAGCGGCATTAATGCGTCCTGACGTAAAGTGAAACAGCCATGAATCACAGCAGGATAAATTCATTGTATGCAGAACCACAGACCTTTATCTATAAAGTATAATTATGGAAACGGTTCATCATAGCTGAAAGCTACGTCGTGTTTGCTGGCCTCATGCATCACGCAGCCCCATCAGTCAGTCAGCATGTCACCTTAAAGGGTTTAAACACAACACAGCTACTACAGTTACTGAAAAGTTCACTTTTTTTATACGTTTTTTATACGTTTTGGTGCGATTATAAACAGCTATTAAACAAAAAACAAAAACAAAAAAAAACTAAATGTTTTGAATGAGTAGCTGTAATGTAGCCGTGGCGGGACTGAATTTTGGTGTGGCGCCCCGCCATGGAAGAATGAATGTAGCGGAAACTAGTGATGGGTCGTTCTTGAACGATTCTTTCATTTTGAACGAATCTTTAATATGACTCGGGAACGACGAGTCCTCTCAGGGAGTGATTCGTTCATCCGCGCATGCGCAGATTGCGCACAGATGTGCAGGTTTCGTACATTTTTCAAGTCTTTTAATTCATTCATCACACGAAAGACAAAAGCCAATCATATGCATTTAGAGCCGGAAAGAGATTTGATCCGTTCATGTATCGAGTCCTCGGTCCGAGTCGTTTAACACGTGAAAGACACAGAAGCCAATCGTATGCATTTAGAGCCGGAAACAGATTTGATCTGTTCACCTCCCGAGTCCTCGGTCTGAGTCATGTCTCTTTACATTTTGTCACGTGATGAACGAACCAGAAGACTCGAAAGGTGAACTAGTCATGGCTCCTTTCGGCTCA
>CAIGQQ010014895.1:0-15085 GCA_903798035.1 Danio albolineatus
GGGGAGCTCTCAACACCTACCTGATTTCAAACCACCATATGCTTATTGACCAAACCAGAGCCCTGGGCTCAATTATCTTCTAGCTCAGGCTTCTCTTCCGTGACAGCATGCCCAATCTGCTAATAACATCAAGCAAAATCTAAGTGTGAACTCCTGAATGAAGGTTTAAAGTGAAACGGTGGTCCTGGAAAATCAGTGTTTTTTTATATATATCAGACCAATACTGTAAAACAAAATGAATACCGTGGAATAGTTTAAGTTACTCCTTTGGAATAACTTTCCACATTAAAAATACTATAGTATTTTATAGTAAATACTATAGTGTATTTTATATTGCAATTATATTAATGTGTATTTTATATTGCAGTGCTTACAATACTTTGTTAACCAATGCTACAGCATACTGTAGTAGAGTTAAATCATTCTTTAGTTTTTACTACAGTAAACTGTGGTGTGATGATAAAATATACCTTGTAATTGTAGGGAACTACGATATTAAGTAATTTGTTTATATATTACTAAAGTTGGGGCAGCACGGTGGTTCAGTACAGTCGCCTCACAGCAAGAAGGTGGTTCAAGCACTGGCTGGGTCAGATGGCATTTCTGTGTGGAGTTTGCATGTCCTCCCCATGTTCGTGTGGGTTTCCTCCAAGTGCTCCAGTTTCCCCCACAGTCCAAAGACTATAGGTGAACTGAATAAACTAAATTGGCTGTAGTGTATGTGTGTGTGTAAATGTGAGAGTGTATGAGTGTTTGCCAGTACTGGGTAGAGGCTGGAAGGGCATCCACTACGTAAAATATATGCTGGATAAGTTGGAGGTTCATTCTGCTGTGGCGACCCCAGATTAATAAAGGGACTAAGCTGAAGGTAATTGTATGAATGAATTACTATAGTTGATGTATTATCATAGCAACTATAGAATTATTATAATATATCAATTCAAGTATTTATTATACTACAGTTCAAAAACGCTTTCGTATAAATTATTCTAGTAGTTTTTCATGTGGGTTTCCTGGAATCTTGGGGGGTTAGACTTTGGCCAGTTGAAAATAATTTATTAATTTCAATATTTAATATTGCTAATTTTAATTTTCATTAAATATTTGATGGTTGAACTTTGAGGTGGATAAGCTGGCACCCTTGTTTACATTTTAATGGAAGTTACTCATATATAACCTAATTCACACTGGCCGTTGATAAAGATTACTGAGGTAAACAGATACATTTAAACTACACTCTTAAGACTTTAGATTATTTATTGCGATTGGTTGTTCCATGAAGAACCTTTAACACCCATGGAACCTTTTTATTCAATAAAAGGTGCTATATATTGGAGAACGGAGGCTATGAAAATGTTCTCCACACACTATAAGAAATGTTATTTAAAGAACTTTTAAATAAATAGTTCTTTGGGAAACCGAAAAAGCTTATTCTGTAATGACAACACTTTGAAATTACCTGATTCTTTGTTGTAAACAGTGTATAACAGGTAAACCATGGATAATTTTCTGGATTGTGTTGTTTGCCAACACATTCATGTGGCGCCCTCTACTGTTTAAATATTCTTGTCAACCCAAAATAAAGTCAATAATCTCAGGGGAACTTTTAAGCTGTTTAACCCTCACTAGGAGACATTCAGTCCCATAACCTACCGTTTTACATCATCAGTGACAGTAATATTCGAGAAACAAGAAACAGACGTTACCAGCATCCGTCCGTGAGCAGCTGAAGTTGGCACTTGATCCAGAATGGCGGCAAAGACAGATGAGGAGAAACAGTTGCGCTGTCAGTTGGCAGAGAAAGACAATATGCCGTGAGACAGCAAACAGAAGGAGCCGTGAAAAGGGGAGGGGGAGATAAACATGAACAAAAGTGAGCGGGAGAAATAAAGGAGTTATTTTTAGCGCGCGCGCGATGATTAGATTTGCTTCCCTGTTGCACCGCGCCAAGTTGGTCGGGCGGCTGTCAATATGAGTTATTGCATAGACGGAGCTCTAATCAAAAAGGTGTGTGTTTGTGTGCTTGTGTGAGTGACATGGTCCTGTGTGTGTGTGGTAGTGACGGAGAGAGAGTGGTTCATGCACGAGCCTGTGCGCGCGCATGAACTAGTCTGTTTATATATTTCATATACTCGAATAATTTGTCGTCTAGAGATGTTGGTGTGGCTCGGTGGATGGTATCCGGTATTCCCTGCAGTGCCAGTTTGGTGCAGTTCCACTAATGAGCCATCTGGTGCTCTCGCCATCAGTCCCTCCAGTCCTGGGATCATCACCCAGAATCCTGCACCCCTGCCACACGACGAGGCCTCTTTAGGAAACGAATCAAGGGTAAAATTGGTTTAATTCAGAATTTTAAAATATCAAATTCATAATCATATATACGGTATATATACTGCATAATATATACATATACACACACATATACATACATACATACATACATACATACATACATACACACACACACACACACACACACACACACACACACACACACATACTGAAGTTGTAGTAGTAGCCTACCATTTTTTAGTGAGGTGGTGGGTGCTTTGGGTGGTTCGAAAGACCCTGACAAAGTCCAGACCCCTTTATGAGCTAATTTGTTTCATTTTTGGCAGTATGCCATCATAAATTGTGGAAATAACCGAGAGAAGAAGGCTTTAACACACTTTTATTATTATTATTATTATTAATATTAAAAATGTACAAATTTTGAGGAAATGAGCTGGCCAGTTTGTTATTTATCTACAGTTTTTAATGTTTTTAGTTTTTTTTTAATGAATTTAAACAGATTCCTAATTGGGTTTTTTAACGATGCATGATAATAAATTTGTATTTTAAAAAAATAAGGATTTTTTTCATACCTCTTTATTCAAAATGTTTTATTTAAAATTCTAATCTCATAACATTATTTATAAAACTATAATAACTTAAATGCACATTTCTAAAAAAACACTTTGTTTTAAAGTAGTATAGTAAGTACTTTGACAAAATTGTGGGGAATATTTTTGCTGCATCAAAAAGGGTTTGTGATCATCAAGCTAATGCAGCAAAAATGAGTGCTTAAAGTGTATTTAAAACTCATAATTTAATAGAAATTGAGGAGAATAACTGCAAAAGGCTCTTCTTTTTGAGACAAAGAGAACCACCCCTTCAATAGGCTGGCTACAGGCCTGCGTTTCACTAGATGTTCGTTCATTCATTCATTCATTCATTTTCTTTTCGGCTTAGTCCCTTTATTAATTTTGGGTCGACACAGCGGAATGAACCGACAACTTATCCAGCATATGCCTTAAATGCAGCGGATGCCCTTCCAGCTGCAACCCATCACTGGGAAACATCCAACACACTCAATCACACACATACACTGCTGAGAACAGCTTACCCTAATTCACCTAGTGCGTGTCTTTGGATTTGTGGGGGAAACCGAAGCACCCGGAGGAAACCCACCCGAACACGGGGAGAACAAGTTAACTCCACACAGAAATGCCAACTGACCCTTTACTGGATGTTTTTAATGTAAACCATGGATAATGCAATAAAAGGATGATACAATTTTAGGCAAATAATAATTAAAATAGTATATTACTTATATGTAAACTTACACCTTGATGTAATCATGATCAAATAGCTGTATATAATTGGGTCACAACATAATTTTAATGCTTAAAAATACGAACAATTGCCAGTCGGTTAAGAGTTTTTTAAACCAATTATTCAGTCAAACTTAATTTGGCTTCTCAAGAGGGTCCACATCAATGCTGTGTTAAGATATGTTTGTTAACAATATATAATATAGTCAAAACAATCTCTTTCTGCCGCTAACTTGAGCTGTGAAATAGCAGTTCTCATCATCAACCTGATTACGGGTGATCAGAGATGTGCAAGCAATAATGAAGCTGCTAATGAAGACTGAGAGCAGCACTATGACGAAGACACTGTGCCAAAGTGTCCAGTGTGCTTGGTCACATTCCCAGATTATTCCCAATGCAAACAAAACAAATATTCAAACATTATTCCGATCATTACTGTACAGTGCTTTCAAGAGCCACATTCATTCTTAGCCTTCAATAATTCTGCTTTGATTGATTAATTGCTTGGAGTGGTGCACACACACATCAACACACACACACAAACAGCTTTTGTTTGTTCGAATGATTAAAACCTGATTTTATAATCTATTACATCAGGATGTGATTGCATCAGATTCATATATTTCTGTGGTTTTACGGCTGGTTGGCATCAAATAATAGGCTTCACAGAGCGGAAAAATGCAATAGGAAGTTCTGAAATTGTAATTGGGGCAATGCTCTTCCAGATAACCTTCAGAAGTTGGAAATAACACATTTTTTCATAATGGGTTTGTGCTACTGTCCCCAGGATAACAAATTGCCTTGGACATGGTACGCTGAATAACCAGCTAACAAGAACATTGGTTTTCGGTGGAGAAATGTGAGCAAATAATTGTGTTTTTGAAACTTCCATTCTTGTTTTAACTCTAGTATAATTAAAAGTGACCTTGGTGTTTTCATCACTTTGTAAGCAGAGATAAACTTTATATTTTATAGCTATTTTAATTAGATGTATATCATTATTATTAATTACTTTTTTGCATATATTCATATTCATTAATGAAATTAGATGGTTTTAACTTGTGTACTTTGCATTTATTACCACTAGGTGGCACTAAGTTTTCGTTTTAAAATGACACCAATGGAAATCAAATGAACTGAGAGCAACAGACAAACAATACACCATTACCAATCAGCACTAACCAGCCAGGATCATACTGGTTCATGCTGATTTTATTTATTTATTTATTTATTTATTTATTTATTTATTTATTCATTAATTTTAAGGAGGGTCTCGGTTTTGTTTGACTAAATTTTGTGATCATTGAAGTCCCTTTTAACCCATACGTTATAGCGGAATTTGAAGTTTTGATTGTTTTCTCAACCTAGTCTGTTATTAAATGTTGTTACATCATTACCATAATTAGAAAATTTTGACTAAACAGAATTCACACCCTCATACAACTTGTAATTACAATGTGTAAAATGCTAATTGTATGAGATCTGTGATTCCTGACCATTGCAGATTTAGATTGATTGTTGCCATTAGAATTACAGAATTCACGTTACAACATTACGTTTTCATCTTAATATTTGTGTAATTATACAGGTAGAGATAGGAACTAGCTCCAAGGGGGTTGGAGTTTTAGGTGGGATGTACCAACATCCAGAGGATTTTGAAATGTTAATGTAACTGGTTCACAAATACAATTGGCGGCACCGTGACAGTAATGTGTGATCTTGCTCAGATTAAAAAAAAAAAAACAGATAATAAATTTAGTGTAAATACCATTATGTAATACATTTTTTAAAGTAATACAATAGTACGATCTGCAATGTGTCTTCAAAGATCTTGCAATCCATTACTCAATATACAAAATCCTAGTAAATAAATAGACAATATTTATTTTTTCATCTTTTTTATTTGCTCATCAATTGGACACACACTCCATGGCATCAACTCAGAAGCCTTGTATTCTGTCTTCTTGAGTGCCACTAACTCATCTGCCAGGTGGCACTAACGCAAAATACATTCCCTTTCTCATCCTCTCTAAATATCTTCCTCTATTACTTGTTCTTAATACTGTGGATTCATCCCTGCAGATTTTGTACGTCTCATCTATTAAAAATGTTAACATTTTTTTTCAAGTATTTGAATACGCAACTTTATATAATCGCTACTGGATATACTCCTAAATTATATATCTATTAAAAAAGTCAAATTACACTACAGCAGAAAAAGTAACTGAGTAACTACTGGCATATTCAAACGTAGCGATTGAGTAATACTGCAAGGTTCCACCTATTTATAGTCCAGCCTACTTGTTTTGAATGTCCCTCCCACTAGGAGGAGTGGTCATCCCATTTGGAGGAGTCTGGTCTACTGCAATACATGCATGGATATTGACGGGCTCAACGATTTTACATGTTTGATCTGGGCCCCACAGCCAGACATTTTCTCCTTCACCTTTGTGACAATTCTTTTTCCTGGTACAGCTGTAAGAGAAAAGCAGACAAACATGTGCTATGAGTCGTGCTCTATTCACTTCAGCTGGACTGCACACAGAAGCATAGCACTCACAAACATTTAACACACAAAATGAGATCTCTTAACAATGTCCTGTTCTAAAACATACTCTAACAGAAGTCACATGACCCGTAGGGACCTTGGGTTTTAGTTTATTTGACAGTAGAAAAGTGTGTTATTAGTTGTCCAGTCCTGGAGAAAAGAGAGGGATTTGATTGGTAATAAAATTATTCTAACAGACTTACCGGCCCTCCAACACACACCAGCCACAATATGGGTCCTGTTGGGACAAACATGAGCGGCAATCTTTTTTCTGCTCACAGGCCTGCACTGGCACTTTGGAGATCTACAAAAAAATGGAGAAAGCGAGTGTGGATTACGTTAAGAAGCAAAAAATATTAAACATTTTAATTGTTGTCATTAACAAAGACTATTGCTGGTGATAGACTCAGAAACTTTTGCAAATGATCCGATCAACGGGCAACCAAGTGAAACTCAGGAAAACTGAATTCTGATACAATTTTGAGATCGTTGTCAATAGGAGTAGCCAAGCAACATCACTCTGCAGTATAGCCTGGCAACATTACTCAAAAAGTTGCCCCTGTATCATCAGCAAATGAGTTAGGAGGGCTAGGATTGCAGCAACATGTCGTCTGTATTGAAAAAAAATCCTTTGATTTTGATTAGTCTAAACAGGTTTCCCTCTTAACTTAACATGATCTATAAATTGTAGTTGTGTTCATAAACAAACCTTTCTGCCAGTGGTGATGTAGAGGTGATCCAAACTTGAATCAAATAAGAGGTTTTTGTTTACCGCACCATCTGTGCGTTCTCCTGGAATTCTGTTGTAAAAGTCTGTGTGGTTTGGGTCAAGATGCACCTGCGAGCAAAAAGTTTATCATTTGACTCACACTTTTATCTGAAGGGACTTGCAAGAAAACACTGTTTCACGTGGAGTTGGCGTTAAGTATACTCAAATTTAAATCCATTCTTGGATCTGAATCAACAACCACTTAGTTACCAGCCCAAATCCTCAACAACTAGGCCAGACCACCACAGCCAGTCAAACCTCAAGGACCCTGTAAAAAAAAGAGGATATATATACCAAACCCTGCAACAACCTCACCTTTAAGACGTCTGCTCCACTAGTTCCCAAGAATGCCACGGTGTGTTCGTTCTCCACCGCCACAGCTACCGCTGTCAGCATGTCATTCGCAGTGTAGATGGGCTTGACGGCTAAAGCATATTCAGGTTTACTGGCTAGTGGAGATGGCAGAAACTCTGCGCCACATGTATATGTCTTCACCATGTTTTTCTGTTGGGCAAAAAGACACTACAATCAGAGTAGCTATAAAAACACAAAACATAGAAGCAGAGCTGAAGAAACTCAACAACTCACATCTCTTCTGGTCTTGCAGATGGCTTCACTCTTGGAGATGTAGGGTGAATAAACAGTCTTTGGTTTGTCATCCTCCAGAACTTCTCCTGTGTAGCAGGACTCAATCACCTCCTCAAACCTGGCATTAATGCTGCTAAGCGGGTACATGCACAATGCTGATCGCCCGTTCTCCTCATCTGCGCTGAAGACTGCAAACAGTACTTTATCATTTGGTTTTGACGGGACGATGTTCTGAGCCAAAACCTTTCCAGGTCTAGTCAGATATGCTGCTTGGACTTTGTTGAATGTGTTCTCTCGGTGTTCAGTGCTAATGGTACAGCTGAGCTGAAGTTCGGTGTAAGAATAATAATGATGGTCGTTCTCGCAAAGGCGTGCTAGAAACGTAATCTTCCTGCTGTCACTTGTGCCGGGAGTGCGTGAGAATAGGAAGTAGATGTAGCCATTGTGCTTAAATGCGTAGCAAAAATCGTGGTGGTACCGATGGACAAAAGGGCTTGTTTGAACAGTGGAAGCTTCAACCATGTTCTCGAAAACATCCATTTCTCCATGTTCCTGCAGCAGCCGAGTGCTAATGAGTTTCGAGCTGTCCGAACTTCCATACCCCTTTCCCACTAGAAATACACTGAGGTTCGCATTAGTATTCCAGTCCCTAAAATAAGAAATGACCCCTACCACAGTGACAGATTCCTCAGTGCTGGCAACATATGCCTTCTCTCCTTTGGAATCACTGTAGGACACCGGTTTGTTCACACTATTGAGGTTTACCAAAGAGCAGATGCCCCTGAAGAGGCTCCCACAAACAATCAAGGTGCCGTTGGCGGAGTTAACCAGAAGGAGTTTGTTAATGTTGTCCATTTCCTTCGCATCGGTGCACTGTGCAGTGATTGGTGGATTGCATTGTGGGTTGTCTTTCTTAGGACCCGTGACTGCACTGCTCTCCACCTTTAGGTTATGGTTTAGCTGAAAGATCCCATTGACAGCTCCAACGTAGATTCGGCCAGTTTGAGGGTCCTGGACTACATTATTGATGACTGTAGGAGACAAGAACTGTTCTTGAGCATCATCACAGCAAGATGAGCCAAAACACAGTAGCAGAGATGCTACCAACAATTTCCACTTCATCTTTAGAAAAGAAAGAAATAGAAAAACAAGACATAAAATCACATAAGTAAAAAGCAGAAAGACATTGCTGAACCATAAGGATATTTGAATCTCAGATTACCAAAAATCCCATTGGCCTGTATGTTGGTCTCTCATTGGCTGTAGGTTATCACCAATGTATATTTTAGTCAGAACTCTTTTTTTACACTTGCCAAATATTTTATGAATGTCAGAGACACACCAGTTATTCTCCCAGAGTGCGTCTTTGATAAGTTACACTATGTGGTAATTACTTTAGAACCAAGTTGCCTCCAATTTCATGCATTTGTTGGTAATTTCACAAAAAAATCTTCTGCTTTTATGCATTATTAATTATAAACATTAAATTTCAAAGCACTATATTATCCATCTGTTAAATAGCTTTTTAATTCAATTTCAAATGTGACATAAAGACCAAGTATAACCTATGATTTGATTTTGTTCTCTGCATTGACTTTGCACAGACATTAAAAGAGCAGTGAATATGACACTGAGGGCACAGTACAAAAAAGCATAAAAAACAGTATACAAGTGAGTACCAGCACTTTCCCCCCACATTAAGCATAGGCTACAGCAGCTGAAAAGCATGTCTAAGATACACACAAGCTCACCAAAATTTGACAGTAGTTGATTGGAACAAGCATATATATAAAACTAATAATCTAAACTAATAATTAATCCATAATTGTACTATAGTGACAGATTAGGGTTACAGATTATTTAACTCCTAATGCTTTAAAAAAAAAACTTAAAATAGTACAAAAATACATTTAAACATATCATCCTACCTCAATTTCTAGAGCACATCCAATCCACACAGTCCACTACAGAATAGGTTGTCTGTCTCTCTGTCTGTTTACTTATTTGCCAATCTTACTGAACCACAATCATCACACAGGAAGTGTATTTGCTGCTGACATCTATTTTTATGTTTACTGAAAGCATTAATGTGTTTCCCATTTTTGGGACAGCTGGGGTTGATGCTTAAAACATTAGCAGATATTATTATGAGAATATAAGTTTGAACTCAATATGTGAATATAGAAGCAAATATTTTTTTCAATGCAGTCTCAATTGTTATTATAAACTGATGTATTTATGAGCATTATTTAATCCCATGTTACCGCTGCAAACAAAATAATTCAACCCCCTTTACTGTATCTGCAAACATGAACAAACTTTTATGAAAACCAAGGTAACTAAAATATTTTGTAAAGACATAATGTAATAATGTACATTTCAGTGATTATGAGGACAAAGTTGATGAAACAAAAACCATCAAATTGCATCTAAACATCTATGTGCAATATTATTCAAGCCCAAACAGTAACATGTTTTATTCTTTATCATGTCTAACAAATTAATTAAGTTTATGTCACCTCTCAGTGGGGCTCATTATTGACTGAAACACTTTCAGATAACCTATATAATCTGTAGTTTTCACAAGGCCAAGGCATTTTTCAAACTCCACCAAATATTTTGTGTCAATTTTAAATCTGTGGATTTATTTTTTTATCATTGTCCTGCAAGAAAGTCCAGTGACTTTTTGCCTTATTTGCCTAACATGCAATTACAGAGTAAATCACATATACAAAGATCATAATAAATTAAGTTGTCAGATGAAGATAATATCTCATCCTACTGCTCTTTCCTGAATTTTATAAAATGAAACATCCTGCTCTAAGATCTTGTTTAATTAGAAATGACCTGGGCACCAAGTACTAGTGCCCTGAAATAGAAGATGGGTGAAAGGTTGAATTTAAACACAGACCTGATTATTTTTGATAAAGAGTCAATTTGATTCATGGATTTAATTGAGTGTATATATTTGACATGAAACCTCACAGTCAAAAAAGTATGGCTGATAAACCCCCAGCCCTGAAAGAGGAAGTTTGGATGTGTCAAATCAGGCAATGAGAACATTCTACAATGCAAAACCGCTTCCTCTCACAAAAGCAGACCACTTTTTCCCACGCCACAGACCTAAGGCTTGAAGTGAAATGCTAATGCCCTAAAGCAAATGTCCATTATCTAAAGCGTCAATATTAATACATTTAAGGTACATCTTTAAATTGAAATTGAAATTTTATTGGTCACATACACAGTATGAAATGCAGTGAAATGCTTATAAAACCACCTGTGATCTTAAAAAAAATTATAATAGTAATCTCAATAAAAATTATTGAGTATAAAAGTAAAAACACAGACAATTTTAGAAATAGAAATAGAAGTTATATCTCTAGAAAATAAGACTAAATAAAAAAATATTTAAAACGTTAAATATGAAGAATATTTGTCAAACCCACTCACCTGCATGGAGTCCACGCAGAACTACACAATTTATTACCACCTAAAGTGTACATAGCAGTAGATACTGTAAGAAGCATGAGGTTTTGAAAAGATGACAACAATAACATCTTCCTTGAGATGGGGGTATGATAGCAAACATCTGCAAAACAAATGAAGGATAAGTTACAAGAATAAAATAAAAAAATTAAATAATGTATAGCTTAAAATTAAAAGGAATTTAATCTTATGGTGTGGATTAAGTGGAGAAGAAAAAATATATTTCATTTAATTAAATTATAGATTTTTTACACAATTTTAACGTTGTTAATGTTTTCTCCATTTTTGTTTTCATCTCAGTTCCCTTATACATTGATATGCAAAACATCTGCATTCCAGAATATTAAGTCAACATTAATCAACTCTGTACATGTTAATATGAAGCCTCACTGTATGGTTAAATCATTGACATTTTTGAGACTATACTGGTATTGTTTTTTTACTGAGCACATAATTTTTATATTTTATTAGTTTTTTAAAATATATATTTTGAGGTAAATATGGTTTTGTAATTTGTTCTAATATATTGGGATGAAAATGTAAGCCTTATTTTCCTTGACACAAATCTTCACCCTCCAATCAACTGTCTATTTTATAGTTAAACAGTTCATGCAATGATGGCAAAATTGAAAATTTTCATACACTTTTAGAACAAAAAAAATAAAAATAAAAAAATAAATAAAATAATCCCAATACTAAACTAACATTGTTGTGGAATATAGTAATATTGGAATATAGTAATATTACAAAGCAACTTAAATGTATTTTGAGTGTCAAACCACTAGGTGACAGCCTATTGTCATTTAAAAATGTCAGCAATGCTCCATATCCATGCAATGCTCCAAGATCCATAACCACTAATGCTATTAATTTTTTTTTTATGTATTAATCTTATTTTAAAATGTAGTTCAAGCTCTTTGACTACATATTGGCATATTGGCTGTTCCTAAGCCAATAAGTCCCATTCAGAAATATGAAACCTTTGCTGTCAACATTTTAAGTGCACTGGTAAAGCTGCTAGCTTAAATTATCTAGTGTTTAGATAAAAATATGTCTAGTGCTGTCAATTTTTAGTCTTTATTTCCCTCTCTTTTCCATCAAGTACTAGTCACTCTACATATTCATCACAAAAACAACTGTACAGAAGGGCTGTCTGAGGGTAAATGCTACAATTTAGCACAAATCCTAACATGCACACAATAGAAGAAATGAAATTTTGCAAGTGCATTGCAAGTGTTTATAGGGATAAAATACATTTATTTTAGCCACTGTTGATTGTTCTGTTGAATGTTGGAGAGAAGTAGCCGTTGACATCTTTAGTAAAAACAAAATTTACTATAAAAGTTAATGGCTACTGCTTTCCAGCAATCTTCAAAATGTCTTCTTCTGTGTTCAACAGGAGAAAGAAACTCAAGCAGGTTCTGAACAAGTGGAGGATGAGTAAATAACTACAGAATCTTTTGGGTGAATTATCCGTTTAATCGTTTGAACTAATATTGCAGTCAGGTCTGTTTATTGTATAGAGCTGTTTATGTGAAAGCACCTTACGATTATACTGTGACAGTTTACAGAGAGCGAAAGAGAGAGATTGTTTATGTAATGGCGGTACGTGTGCACTTTCATGCTCCCACTCTTTCAGCTGTTACTTTCTCATCTTTGCTCTTCATTTGTCTCTCTGTATTTATGTTAAATTATTGACTTTATAAATACACATGATGTTTGGGACGTGTAGAAGACTTCCTGTGCTTTGCTAACCACCTCAATGAACCCTGAACACTGAGCCAAGTGACAACACAAACTCTGCTCAAAAGCTACATGAGAGGTTTGACTCCTTTCTTTGATTTCATTAGTGATTTGAGGATTTCCGACGACAGAGGGAAAGACGTCAATATATGTTTGGCTAGGACTTAAAAGATAAAGCTTCATTTCCTTGTATCATAAAGGATTCCCAGTGTCCTAGTCACAGAATCAACGTCTTTGAGGCTAATATTCTCAACACGCTGAACGGCAGAGCTATGGATCTTCATAGAAACTCACTTTTAAAATGACAAACCTGTTGGAAAATCTATAATAAATTGGTAGCTTTCAAATCTAACCAGTCTAGTTCAATCTAAACCTTAACTTGTCTAAGTAGAGTATTGGTTTGAGCTGGTTATGATGTTTTCATCAGCTAGGTTAACTTGCGATTAGCTGATTATTAACTGATTTAGCAGGTCTTCATCTATTGAAGCTGGTCATTAATTTGGTCATGCTAGGTATTAGGTGGTTGAAGCTGGACTTCCAACTCAAGCTGGTTATTAGCTGGTTCAGAATGGACTTCAACTTGTCCAGGTTGGTCATTTGTTGGTTGAAACTGGTTAGGAATTTATTTGACGAGGTCATTAGCTGTTTCAAGTTCATTTTCAGATTTTTCAAGCTGGTCAATAACTGGTTTGAGCTGGTTATTAGCTGATTTCAGCTTACTGAAGCTGGCTAACTGACCATTAACTGATTCAAGCAGGTCTTTATCTGGTAGAAGCTGATTATTAGTTTGGTGATGCTGGCTATTATGTGGTTAACCACATAAACACCACATTAAACTAGTTAATGACCTTGAATTAGTAGATTAGCTTAAACTTCTAATTGAATCAACGTGAAACAGCCCAAATCAGTTAATAAACTGCTCCAGCCAGCAACTGACTAGCTTGGAGAGACTAAAAATGAACTTGAACCAGCTAATGACCACCTCCAACGAACTTATAACTAGTTCTAAATAATAACTGACCAACCTGGACAAGCTGAGGTTCAGACTGAACCAGCTAGTGACCAGCATGACCAGATTAAGATAGCTATTGACCTGCTAAGACTATATAATAACCAGCTTCAAACAGCAAACATCCAGCTTCAACCATCTAATACCCAGCATGACCAAACTAACGATCAGCTTAGATAAAGACCTGCTTGATTCAGTTAATGAGTTAATGGTCAGTTAGCCAGCTTCAATAAGCTCAAATAAGTTAACAACCAGCTCAAACTAGTTATTGACCAGCTTGGAAAAGTTGAAAATGAACTTGAAACATCTAATGACCTCCTCAAACAAACTCCTAACCAGTTTCAACCAACAAATGACCAACCTGGACAAGCTGAAGTCCACACTGAACCAGCTAATGACCAGCTTGAATTGGAAGCCCAGCTTTAAAGCTTGTAATTTGTTGAATGATGTTGGTTGATCCTGGCAATTATAGTCTTAGTAGGTGAGCAACTGGTTTAAGCTGATCCATGCTGGTTCAGATGTTAAGTAAGTACGTCCTGCTTTTTTGACGGAAGGTCCAAAATGGTCTTCTAGCATCCACCAGCCAATGAGCTGTTTAAACCAGTATAGACCAGCTAGAAAGTAGCTTCCATGGCCCATAACACAACATTTGGCTTAAAATGCATTTCCAGCAGTGTTTAGATAAAGAATAAAACAGGATTGGATAAGCTTAATTAATCTTAATATTGAACAGTGTCTCTGTACGCTTCGCTCTTTCATTTGATGACGCACACCACATAGACGCATACGCGTGGAAACCACAGATTCTCAGCTTAGTTATGGGAAACTGAACTTTTCTCAAAGAGGTTGTGTTTGACCCCCTGGCCTCCATAATCCTTCAGCCTCAACTGTATCTCTCTGTCCCCAGCCACAGCACCTCGTCCCAGGCTCTGGGTGTCACCACAGGGCCTTTGATGGCTCACACATGGGCTGCTTCCTGTGCTTAATGGGAGAGAGGCTAGGTTAGGGCTGTCTCCTTCTGCTCTCCGGGGAAACATTGGGGATGTGACTGTTTGCGCACACACTCTCACACACAAACAAATACACTCCCATAATCCCCGTTCAACCCCAGCGCGTCTTCAACCTCTCACACACCCTCACTTCCCTCGTTCATACACACGCATGCACCCTGCAGCAGTTCTCATCACACTTCAGTCTCCAAACCATATGTGACCTTTTGAATTCTCTCCCTCTGGAGTGGAGGTCCTGCTTCCCATGGAGTTCCATGTCAATCAGACTATGGATTTAAACATTTTGACATTTGCCACTACAGTGGTCAAGCTTTTAATTTTGCATGGCTAAACCTATAA
>CAIGQQ010014898.1:0-12886 GCA_903798035.1 Danio albolineatus
AATTGTTTTTGTGAATGTATATAAATATTTTACGCACGTGAATTTGGCTACGCATGTGTACATTGCGTCATACGCGTGAATTATTAATGAGACTTATTTGACTCCATATAAAATGCAGTCAGCTGTGAGCATCTGTTCAAAGACAAGATGTAAAT
This sequence comes from Danio albolineatus, assembly GCA_903798035.1. Lineage (NCBI taxonomy): Eukaryota > Metazoa > Chordata > Actinopteri > Cypriniformes > Danionidae > Danio > Danio albolineatus. The sequence goes on from CAIGQQ010014898.1 coordinate 156, forward strand.
GTAAATGGCATGTACTGTACGTTCTGCTTCAAATTCCCCATCTGACTGGTGGAGAATCATGCACACGCACTCGAATCCCCTCATCCATTTACATCCTCTGGGTGGAAGTTTACTTGAACACACTGTCACTTCTCTGGAACCAGTTTGCTGGGGCTCCAGGGACTCCCAGTGCCTGTCAGAACAGCTTCCTCTCTGCCCGTTTCTCTGAAGGTCACCAGTTTGACAGCATGAGCCCAAGTGCCAATGGACATCCTTCTCTGCAAGCTCCAAATTCTGCAGCCCAGCTTCTTAAAAACCTGTCAGCCTGAGTAGACGTGATTGGACGTACCCCTGTGCCATCAATGCTTCAGAAGAGACATTTGTTTGTAGCTGGGCATATCAGTAGGCTGAGTTTTTAACTTCTGTTTGTGAATGCAGCTGATGGCATTAGTGTCCAGGACATTTGTTTCATGCTGTAGTTGATCCTGCAGCAGCATGGTTGATCCTGCTGTCTTTTTCTAGCCGTGAGGAGGAGTTGGTGGTAGGCCAGTTCAAAGACACCACACCGATACAGAGTGGCAAAGGTCAGGCCCCGTTGGAGAGGAGTTCCTGAAGCAATTTCTGCCCTGCGTTTATGAAAAAAGTCACAGTTGTAGTTTTCCAGCTTACTTTACTCGCTCACTCAGGTTTGTTTTTGTGACTTGTGGGGACATTCCATTGGTGGAATGGTGTTTGTGCTTTAAGTATTGTATTTTCTATCAGACTTCACCAGGGGTTTGCAACCCTGCTGTCTAGACAAAATAACATGTGAATAACCTATATAGGCCCTATTCATTCATTCATTCATTCATTCATTCATTTTCTTAGTCCCTTTATTAATCCGGGGTCGCCACAGCGGAATGAACTTCTTGCTGTGAGGCGAACGTGCTACTCACTACGCCACCGTGGTGCCGGCCCTATTCATAAATGTTTTATTTTATTTTATTTTTTGTTATACAGTAAGCAAACAATAACAACCAATATTTTGGCATTCTACACTACCTAACAAAAGTCATGTTGCCTATCCAAGTTTTAGGACCAACAAGTGATAACTTCACTTCTAGTTGATCATTTGGTATCAGAAGTGGCTTATACTGTATAAAGGTCTCTAGATTACACTCATTTTACCAAAATAAAATCAACACAACCAATGCTGGTGAAAGCAATGTAGTTTAATTAAAAAGCGAACTAACACATATGCGCAGAAAAAAAAAAAACATCCCCACGCACCACACATACCACTCCCTGTGAGTCCCGGTTGTGAACATACACAACGCTCATGTGTTGTGAAACCGGCGTAACTTTTATGTGGAGATGTCAACACACAGGGAGTTTAGGAAATTGACAAAACGAAAGTTTAAATAATATGATGAAGATCTTTTTTTGCCTAAGCATGGCTCCTGATTTTTTTGTATGAAGCAGACAGAATGGATGATGAGTCAGGGAGGTAAAACTTAATAAGCCTAATTCTCTGTGTCATGTCTAAGAAAACAGATAATTCTATAAAACATATTTTTGTATTCTATAGCATGTCATTCCAATGAAGTTAATATTCATGCAAAAGATTTCTTAATATATATTATTTGTATTATGTCATAAAAGTGAGTACACCCCTCACATTTTTGCAAATATTTATTTATATCTTTTCATAGGACAACACTGCAGAAATGACTCTTTGACATAATGAAAAGTAGTCAGTGTAAAGTTCGTTTAGCAGTGCAAATTAGTGTCCCCTGAAAATAACAAAAAACAGCCAATAATAGCTGAACCCCTGGCAACAAAAGTGAGTACACCCCTAAGTGAAAATGTACAAATTGAGCACAATTAGTCATTTTCCTCCCCCTGTGTCATGCGACATATTATTTTTACACTGTCTCAGGAGTCTCCAGATAGCAGGTGAGCTAAATTTGGTATAAAAGCTCTTCCACTCTCTCAACCTGGCCACTGACAGTTTAACATGGCATCTCATGACAAACAACTCTCAGAAGACCGGAAAAAACAAATTGTTACTTTGCATAAAGATAGCCTAGGCTATAAGAAGATAGTCAACACTCTGAAACTGTGCTGCAGCCAAGGCCATTCAATGCTTTAAGAGGACAGGTTCTTCTCAGAACAGGCCTCGCCATGGTCAGCCAAGGAAGCTGAGTGCACGTTCTGAGTGTCACATCCAAAGATTGTCTTTGAAAAACAGACGGATAAGTGCTTCCAGCATTGCTGCAGGTATTGAAGGGATGGGAGGTCAGCCTGTCAGTGCTCAGACTGAACGCCGCACACTGCACCAAATTGGTCTGCATGGTTGTCCTCGAAGGAAGCCTCTTCTAAAGACGATGCACAAGAAAACTCGCAAACAATTTGCCGCAGACATTCAAACTAAGGACCAGGATTACTGGTACCATGTCCTGTGGTCTGATGATATCTCATTTATTGATAAACAGAAAGAAGAAACTCAGTAAATAATAACAGAAGAGTAGATAATGACAGAATTTTCATTTTTGGGTGAACTATCTCTTTAAGAATGCAGTAGCCAATCAGAGGTGTTTAGATTAGTCATGGGTGAAAAGTTTTAAGTGTGTGCACTCATTGACTTTCATTGACTCATTGAGTTCTGTCAGCATACACAACAAGGTGCAGATGCAGTGCAGGTACGAGATTTTATTTTGCTGTGTTTTTTGTGGAAGTGTAATGTGTAGTGATATTGACTAGAACTTAGTGGAATCTAAGTACTGGGGAGGGGCAGCCACCAATTTGTTGCATTCCTAATCATTTCTTGGACAGCAGCCATGCTTTCAAACTCCAGATGTGGGCAATCCCTTGTATTTGTCATCATGAGGAAGTTGTTCATTCTTTTATGGCAGCTCCATAGTAATGATCCTTTTTTTTAATAAAAGTCAACAGAAGAGGCATTATCTATAAAGCCCTCTTAATGGAAGAGCAGCCGCTGCTGGACAGAAGGTCATGACTGCATGCATTGTGGATGAAAATAGCCCAGAGGGATATGTGTGTGTGTGTATGTGGACTCAGATGAGTGTGTGTCCTGGCCTCATGCACAGCAAATGTTCCATCAGACTGGCTTAAAACAAAAAGCGAAGCTAAAAAGCCTTTAGAGGGTTCTGCTCTCCCCTCTGGCCATGTGGACAGAGAAACGGGCCATCATTCTTTCTTTGATTTTCAACATCTGTGGAGCTGGAGAGGACGGAGGCCCTGGAGGGACATTTCCCTTACAATATAGTATGAGGCAGAAGACAGGTGTGTTCCACTCTGGATTTGAAGTTGAAATTGAATAGTTATGAACAACTCCTGGGAAGTCTGGACTAAAATGAGGAGTCTACTTTAATAGTCCTTTAACAGTCTTGGCTGTGTTCAGCTCCAAGGGCATGTAGAGATGTGTGACTTTAGCATCAAGAGTGCACGTTTATGCAGTTCTGATTGTGTTTTCATTGCTGACATTACTTGCTTTACATTACATTTGTAAAATCATGTTGAATGTGATGAACAGTGGAGAGGGGTCTGGGTGCAGACCTGGTGCAGTGCAATCTGAGCTGCATCCAATGCTTTTAAATGGGCTCACCTAACCCCACCCCTAACCCTACCCCTCACAGTGACGTCACTCGCTCCATTTGAGTGCATTGTGTCTGACATTGCAACGCTGAGTGGTGCAATTGCAGCTTGCATCATGAAGGCTGCATCCAGATACCATTGGAACAGTGACTTGTTCTTAAAGGCATAGTTCACCAAAACCGAATATTCTGTTTTCATTTACCCTCCCTTCACTTGGTTCAAAGCTGTTTGTCTTTCTTTTTTTCGTTGAACACAAAAAAAGATATTTTAAAGAAAGATGGAAAAATGGCTATCATTGTCTTCCATTATGTTGGTTTACCTACTATGGAAGATAATGGTTACTGGATAATAGCCTGTATAGGTAATAGGCAAGTAAATAGGGATTAAATGTTTGTTTTTGGGTGAACTATCTTACTTATGTCTAAATCCAAAAAACAAGTCAAACCACTGCTTGATTGTAAAAATTAACAAGAAAGCAGGTCACATGATTATGGAGGAATGCCAATAAATATATAAATAAATTATTATAAATAAATAAAGTAATTAGTGAATAAATTAATTAATACAGTAATTGTTTAAGTGGACAGTTTGTTGGATAAAAAAGTTAAGGGATAAGACATTTTAATTTAATTTAATTTAATTTAATTTTATTTTATTTTATTTTATTTTATTTTATTTTATTTTATTTTATTTTGTTTTGTTTTGTTTTGTTTTTTTTGTTTTGTTTTGTTTAATTTTATTTTATTTTATTTTATTTTATTAAATTAAATTAAATTAAATTAAATTAAATTAAATTAAATTAAATTAAATTAAATTAAATTAAGTTAAGTTAAATTAAATTAAATTAAATTAAATTAAATTAAATTAAATTAAATTAAATTAAATTAAATTAAATTAAATTAGATTAAATTAAATTGTATTTTATTTTATTTTATTTTATTTCATTATTATTATTTTTTTTTGTTTATATTAAATATGACTTTAGAGAGTTTCCTATAAAATATTATTTTAATTATTTAATAGCAAATAATAAACAAATACAATAAACCTAGGGAAAGCCTAGGATTCGTGCTGAGCCGAGCACGTTTAGGGAAAAATAAAAGAAAAAAACATTGCATTATATTATAACTATATCATAATTTTTTATGGCACACCTAGTCTATAATAAATTAGCTTTGAAACATATACAGTATATATGTCTTACTGGTGTACATACTGTGCAGTTTGCAGTACAGTAGTATTCAATTCCAAACAGTTTATGAGGGAGAAAAACAAGAGATCCCATGAGAGTGTGTTTGGGAAGGGCTGTAATGGAAGAAGAGAGCCAGACAAGGTCAGTCATTCTGCAATATTGTATAAACCTCCTCTGTCCTTCTCTTTCTCTTTTATGGTTTGCTTTGCTTCTGTCTGCCTTACTCAATGTCTCTCTTGAGTTCCTCTACTTCTGCAAGACATGAAGTAATATTAACCATTCCATTTCCCCTGCATTTAGAGGGTGTAATAAAATTAAATAAACAGCAGGGAGGGAGAAATAAAGGACATCTAGAAGAATTCTCCATTAATCCAATCATGGACAATAGCCAGCACAGATCTTTAGTCAACACTATCAATCATTACATCAGCCAAACGTTCACTTAAAAATGTCATATTATGCCCATTTTCATAAAATGTTAAATAATCTCTGGTGTCTGGCTTTAGCTCAGAATACCCAACAGGTCATGTGTTATACGGTAGCTTGTGAGATTAGCCCCGATTTGGGTGGGAGCAAAAACCCACAATTTTTGTGTGTGTATCTTTAAATGCTAACTAGCTGCTGCTTTCTAGAAGATGGCAGAGCTTTTGCACACTGTTCTGGCTCTCCAGAAATAACAAAACATCGAATCTCGCATAGCCAAAATGTGGATGGGTTACAGTTTTACGTTTAAATCAGAGTCAGAAAAGAATGGTGAGAAAGAGGTTATTACTTCTAGGCTGTTTCTGAGTGGTTAATGGATAGCATTGTTGAATACATTGAAATATATTTGAAATACATGTATGGGGTCTTCCGGTATTATATATGAATTATATTTTTGAAAAATTAATTATGATGGTGAATGCTTGCAGGATAAATCTAATGACAAAACTCTTGTCTCTGTGAATACAGTCAGAGATGAAGCTAACTTTAGACAAATGTGTTAAACAGCATGTTAACAACATTCTCAAAGCATGTGGGGACATCTTAAGTTTGAGCACAAAGCATTGGAATTGACCCATATTGATACTCGTAAATATAATTTGCACAATTATGTAACGCTTTACCACCATCTTTCTACAAAAATATGTCTGTGAACACTCTAATGTTTGCTTATACATCCCAAAAAAATATTTGCAATGTGTTTTTCTGGCACAGACATAGTAAATCTCAAACTGCTATATGTACACTCTTAAAACAAACGGTGCTATATAGAACCAAAAATGGTTCTATCGAGCGCTTCATATATGGAACCCCAAAAAGGTTCTATATAGAACCATTTTAAGGGTTCATTAAATAGAACCCCAAATGGTTCTTTGAATTCAAGTTAGATGGTTCTATTTAGAACCATTTAAGGGTTCTTTTTATTTATTAATGAATTATTGCTACTTATTAATGAATAAAAAATAAAACCAATCCAGACAATTCAAATTGTTTAAATTTATTCAATCCATTATACAAAATATTTTTTAAATAATACTTAAAATTGCACCTCTGCATACTTTGCATTGGACAGCAGATCTACCTTAACAGTTTAATGACATTCAACAATGTAATTGTAATGATTTCACTTTTATACGCTTTTTTACTGTTTGAGCAAATACAGAGCTTAACTTTCACACATCTCTAAATGGAAGAGAAATATATCACAATGCAGATGGAAACAATACACAAAACAATATCAATGCATCTATTAAATAACACTACAATTTCAAAAAGTTGATGGTACATGTACGTATTGGTCATCACAACATCCATTTTTATACATAATTTTTAACCTCACATCAAGCAGGTCACTGGTTCTAGTCCCGACTGGGCCAGTTGGCATTTCTGTGTGGAGTTTCCAAGTTCTCCCAGTTTTCTTGTGGGTTTCTTCTGGGTGCTTCGGTTGACCCCACAGTCCAAAAGCATGTGTACGGTATAGGTGAATTGGTCATAGTGAGTGAATGTGTGTAGATGTAAGAGAATATGGGTGTTTCCAAGTGCTGGGTTGTGGCTGGAAAGGGCAGATGAATTGGTGATTCACTCCACTGTGGTGCCTCTGATAAATGAGGAAGTCGAAGGGTAGCGAGTGAGTGTTGTATACTGACACTTCAAGCCTACAGTAGGTGGAATCAGGAGAGCTGTTGAATCCTGATTGGTGTAGGACCTTTGGATTTCTGTAAAACAATATTTTAATGTTGAGTACTTTTAACCAATTAACATAAGTCATCAAATAGAATTACAGTTATAATCAATATTAAAGTGTGTGTGTGTTTGGAGGATATGGGATGTAATATAGGGAGTAGTTACCTTCTGCAGTTTCCTCTGCTGGTCCAATGAGACTGTCATGGAGCACTTCCTTCTTTCCTTCCCTTTTTTGGGCTATTTGTTTTAATGATGTTTCTGTGTACTTCACCAAGTTTTCAGCATCCTAAATCCAAAAAAACATTTTGTTTACTTCATGTGTAAGTTTCCAAATAACACATTTTCAGCAATACAAGTTCATTAAACTTGTTCATTAAATTGATCTCAAAACTATTTAACACACAATGTAACAGTGTTTACTCACAAGCTCTGGCACTCCAAGAAGAAAAAAAACTGCTCCATTAGTTCTGCAAACCCCTCCATAATCTGTACTCTGGAAAAGGGTCTTTCATTCGGTTCTTGACTTATGAGTATCTGGTGTCGCATTCCAGGTCCATCACAATCTGAGGTAGGAAGACAGCATTTTAGAGTGTGGAAATATGAATTTATATCACAGAATTAATCTACCTTTGACATAAACTGTATTGAACTGAACTTACCTTGTGTTAAGTTCCTCAGAGTACAGTTCACTTCCTTTTCATCCCATTATTTTTTTTTCATTTGCGAGATGATAGATGAGCTCACCACTGAAATCCTTTCATTTTTAAATTTGTTTTGCAGACATTGCAACAAATCCTGTAGGCAAATTTACACTTTATTTCAATACATATTTTTTTCTCTGCAGGACTTTTAAATAAGCAATGACCCTAATATTCTCACTGTACAAACAGTAGCAATAAGTAATAGAACATTTTTGTGATAAAAATATTATTTCAGTACACAACAACCAAGTCTGACATATGCATGTTATAAAATACAATATTTACCAGGTGTCCTTGTTGATGATAATTGTGCCACAATTATGGATGTAACGCATGTCCTTCTTTAAGCTGGGATCTTTCCTCTTCAAAGCTACTTGTGTCCTGCAGACCAAGGTTGGGAACTTAATATGGGTCCAATTACGCTTTCTGTAATCATGAATACAATGTTAAAGTCTTTTATAATATTCATTTCATCATACTTAATAAATACAGTTTGTTTAGATTTAAAAACAATGATACATACCAAGCACAAGATTTATGACGCAGTTGTTTCCAGGCTATTTGAAGAAAAGCAAGATATACATTAAAATATTAATTTTAAACTTATTTAGCACAATATTTACATATGTAGCCTATATTTAACAAGGTTCAAAATTTCACAATACATTTAGCCTGCATGTTTGTATGTGCTTCATAAATAACACCTGATCTTTCATTTCAAACAGAGGATAGATACTGAAAATTACACAGCCAGAAAATGTAAAAAGTTTGTCCACAGCAGAGGTCATGGTTTCAACATTAGGAAGAGAGGCAAAAGAGTCATTCTTTGACAATTACATACCGGCATCCATGTCCTAAAGAACTGATGGAAACAAACTGTGGCTGAGCTGACTTCAGTGTCCCCTTCATGGATTCAGTGAGCAAAGATGGAACATTGGTACCAGCCTTTAGAAATGAAACAATGAAAACCATTAGAAAATTGCTGCATTAGAAACAATTTTGTTTATCACAAGCTAACACAGTAAAAACCATACCATAGGTATGATACAGTACAGCAGATTTCACACAGCACTTACTTCTAGCAACAGTTCTCCCAGATGCCGTGGGTGGAAGAAGATGAATGAGGATCTTCAGCATAGAGTAACACAGCTCATCTTGAAGAAGTGAAGATGCAGGTCACATGCAAAATAAGAATTAAATTTATTAAAATGAATTAATATGTATTTGTAATAATTACTTTATCATAAATTGAAAATTAAAATTTACATTACGTTTTCTTGTTTAAACTATGTTTACAAAAGTGTGCACAGGCAACAGACATTTTGGCTGAAGTTCATACCATCATGCTGATTGTCAGACTTCTCCAGCAAATATCTGATGTCATTTTTCCTCTCCAAGGACACTATTCCCTTGAGATTTGGAATTATGTTCCTTTCCCGTTTCTGGATTGACAAATCCTCTTTCCCATCTGCAAGCTTGGAAAATTCAATGTCTACCTTCAAAAAAAAAACAAAAAAAACAATAATTTCCTATTTAAATTAATGTAATAATTTGCAAACAAATACAGCTTACATTGACTTAAAAAAACACTCACATGTTTCTTTACAAGGTCATTGACAGCAACTTTATCAATAACCTTTCTTAAGGAAATAGACAGCGTCTTTGTCTCTTCGTGTTCTCTCAGGATTGTATTTTCTTCAAGCAGTGTCACCAATCTATTTGTGGTGCCAGTCTGAGTTTTATCTGTTCAATGACATTAAGAAATGACAAAAACATTTTATTTATTTAAATATTTACTATTATATAATATTAAAAGTGAAAGACATTATTCATTTACCCATAATGAATGCACACTTCTTTCTGATGAATCAGGGATGTTGCTTGTAATATATTATATTTAAAATTTGTCATGCTCCATGCCAACTGTGAATAGTTTTCTCCATGTTTCCTTTCCGTCTATGAGCAGTTGCAAGAGCTCGGTGTAGAAGTGTTAGAGTAACTGTAATTTGTTCCTCGACTTCCTTTATCTAAGTAAAAGGGAAAGAAATCCATATATACACAGCACAGTGAAAAAACAAAAACATGTAACAGTGTACAACAATACAAAGCATATTTTGAATAGTATGTGACTAGACGGGTGGCCCAAAATGGCGCGCAAGTTTGATTACAATAAAGGTTTTCATATTTAGACATTTTTTTATGAATTTGCTCACACCAAGGCGCCATTTGTTGTCTGTCCGCAGCACCCAGCTAACCTTAAGTCTCGGGCTGATACACAAATTACTGTCCAAGGGCATCATCATTAAATAGCATTATGATTACGTAACGTTATAGAATGTCTCCGGCGTGAGATAACGCTACCTCGAGTTCAGAGATGCGGAGGCTTTACGTTCACATTCACACACTCAACATTCACGTTCACATCAATTATAAAGTGACGCTAACTTTCCTACCGAAATCACAACAAACCTATGCTAAGTCGTCCGCTTGATACGTGTTATTAACAATTCTGCAAACACAAGTTTACAAAAATCGCGCCAAATGGGTTAACTGTTAACCTAGCTTGCGACAAAGTTAATAGGTCACCCGTGTAGTACGATACACAGACAACATAGTAGAAAAAACAACTTCTAGGACAACAAACACAAAACATTCTTAAGCAAAGTGGAAAAATATTGACTGTCGTAGACGAATTGTAATTAATTTCACTCACCTGAGGCAGAGAGCTTCATATCCGACAGGGCCGTGGGAGCGATGGTTGAAAATGAACGTCACTGCGCATGCACTTAGCGCGCGCGCGCGCACGTTCAAAGCGCGTACATTTCACCCAGGTATACTCAAATACTTATTTTATATTGCCAACATGATAATTAAATTACATAAATACAGTAGACATCGCCCTTTGACTACAGGTAAAATAAATGTGCATTTTATACAGTATGTGTACTGCTTAAATGTAGTAAAACCAAACAGAAAGGGATTTTGGTTTAACACAGCCATTGTGTAAACAGCTAAGCACAATATTAACACACAATGTGTCTGTAGCAACACAAGATGTGTTACGAACTGTTTAACACATATTTTGTGTTTTTTTTTAGCACATCATTTTTAAGAGTGAAGTTATCATGATTATTAGTTTAAAATAAATTATTAAACCTGCATGAAACAAAAATCCTATCATACATTGATTACGTTTTTGACCATAGCAGTCATTTTATTAGGTTTTGACTCGAAAAGCGTTGTCTCTCTGTGTTATAGCTTATTATTAGTTTATAATCTTTACTATATAAGTATGTTATAAATCAGAAATTATAGAACCATTTTAATCAAAAAGGTTCTTTGCACTCAAAGGGTTCTAAATAGAACCATTTTTTGGGTAAAAGGTTCTACTGGCCAAGTATAGAACCCTAGGGTTCTATATAGAACCTCAAGGAACCTTTTTTTTTTAGAGTGTACTAACCTGCTTCAGTGGTGCTGCGGGTGGAAACGTACAGATAAAGTGGTGGTAATATATAAAAAGGGTGGCACGGTGGCGCAGTGGGTTGCACTGTCACCTTACAGCTAGAAAGTCACTGGTTCGGTCACTAGGTCAGTTGGCATTTCTGTGTGGAGTTTCCATGTTTTCCCTGTGTCCGCGTGGGTTTCCTCTAGGTGCTCCGGTTTCCCCCACAAGTCCAAAGCCACGTGCTATAGTTGAATTAGGTAAGCTAAATTGTCCGTAGTGCATGTGTGTCTGTATATGTCCTGGTCCTCCAGGTTGGGGGTTGAGTATTAAGCTAACAACCCACCTCGTAAAAATCACATGTTATGAAATACCAACATGGTGTGGCTAAATTTCAACTTCGATATAAATGGCCCTGGAAGAAAGTAAGTAATATCTAAAAAGATCCATTTTCCTATGACTCTAGTGGAGTGAAATCTGAGTGCCACATTTTTCTACAAGATTGTAGAGAAAGGCTTACCAAAACAAAGTTACTTTTATGATAGTTCCCTTTATTCACAAAAGGTGTTTGTTGGCTAATAGAGACACTATTGAGTTATTATAGTACAGGAATGCTGTTTGCTTTTGTTTATTTTTTTGAGTGATGAATGTTTCGCCACCTGTTTTCCACTTTTGCTTTCTTTCTGCTGGTGTTTTGTATCATTTTCTTTGCAACCAAGCCGAGGTTAATTCAATAGAATATTGTTTGTTCCTAAGCATAAAAGAACAAGCTTATTTTTCAGGAAGTCACAGATCTTTCTGATATTCAAGATGGATTTTCAAGGTCTCTGTATGCCACAGAACTGAGCTGTTCCCCCAATCAGACGAATTCGAAAGCTCTGCGACCCCAGAGTAATCACAGCTGTCTGAGCCGAGCACAAAAGGCCGGGGAGTTCACGGAACACCGCTGAGAACGAATCACCCAGTTGGATCTGAAAATATTCTGACAATAAACGCTGTAATATGTGTGAATAATGTGCAGAATAATGAACACAAATCCAGCTCCAAGGCATTTAACCCTCCTCTTACTTGAGGCTCATGGCTGTTAAGCCAAATTACTGCAGGTGTCCATTAACACGAGCCGGCCAAATAGTAATTACCAACAAAGAGACACTGTTCTCTCAGATTTTAATTTTTTACATGGTTGCTGTCTGTTTACACTTCCTTCAAATACAGTAAATGGAGTCCAGCCAAAACAGAAATTAGAGCAAAAGAGCTAAAATTGCTTGATTAGCGTCAATCTCCCGTCCAGTAATTTAAAGTAGCATGATTCAGTTATGTATTGGCTATGGAACTTACTTTTTCCTGGACCTAAGGAGCAGTGATAGTCTTCACACTTTTAAATCTCGTTTTAAGACCCATCTTTTTAAAGCAGGCTTTCCTATGACTCTCCTTTACAGTGTTATTTTATATTTCAATGTGTTTGTACTTCAACTCCTCTCATCTATTTCAAATTTTTGTCTGCCATTTTTTAATTTGTTTAACTGTTTTATTCATTTGTTTTGGTATGTCTGTTAATGCTTGTTTTTAGGCGACCTTCGGTGTCCAGAAAGTAAAATAACATATATTATTATTATTATTATTATTATTATTATTATTATTATTATTATTATTA